>NDXB01000701.1:207209-259755 GCA_002631895.1 Agapornis roseicollis
TTTTTTTTTTTTTTGTTTTGTTTTCCATAAGTAAAGCTGCAGCTTATCCTAGAAGATTCAGTCTTCTCTGGAAATATTGTTTTCAATTAAGTAATTGCATTTTCTCAGGAAAAGATGTTGTCTTTAAAAAATAGAGTAATAACTTCCAAATAAATTCTGAGTAATTTGCAAATCGTTTTGTATGTGTGTTATTGTTGACTCCTCTCCATGTGTACTGATTTAAACAGTGATGAGGGTTGTTTGAAAGGTCTTTTTAAGCTTTGATTAAACAACTTTGTAGTTCTGCAATTTCATATATGTTCCAAGATTTTTCTTGCAATGGATTTAGCTGTGCGGAACATATGGCATTTATAAAAGTAGACAACACATGGACCACATGCTGGCATTCATTTCCCTCATGAAAATGATTTAATTCTGTAATTTTAATTCTCTTTTCTTCTGCTAAACAGATACCAAAATATATCTGATAATCTGAAATGAATTTTCTATGATATACTGCAGAGTTAAGCATGCTAGAATATATTCAAATTGGTTTGATGAGGCAAATTTCGTTGCCCATGATCAGGTAATTCATTTAAAATCTTTCCATAGCCTGTAGCAAGATTACTGTGGGAATGTAAAAATATGAGTAAATTGTTAAGCATTTCTGCTTGACACTGTTTTGGTTTTAAACAGCAAATTATTTCAGCATTGCGTAACTTCTGTTACCAATAGGGTTTGCTACAGACCTCATGTTGTTTCCCAAAAAACAGTATGCAAGTACTTTTGAATGTGGAAACATTTCATTTGCAAATTGTGAACCACTTGCCCGCTGAGTCTACTTCATGACCGCTAGTTATGTTTTAATTGTGCCCATTAAAAATCATGCTGAAAAAATTTACATTTGATAGGCAAAGTTAAGTTTTACTCCCATACTTGTCTCTCTGTAGGTTGCTAGAGGAAAGCATAAGGAAAGTAAGAAAACAAGAGAATGAAAATAGAAACTACAGTTCAGTTACAGAGGAAACTTGAAATAAAAACTGGAAACAAGGTTTTATGAGCTCTTTATCAAGGATTTATCATTCCAGTTACACTAAAGTGATCTTACGACTCATCAAACAGCAACTGCTAGATATTTACTGATGAATGGCACCATAGTTTAAAAAAGCAATTATATAATGCAGCAACAAAATGTTAGGTAAGTGACGACACCCTTTATTCCTATAGAACTAAATTCTTCTAACTGCTAATCTCAGGATTTTCCTACAGGAAAATGATCTACTATAAAGCTGCACTATACTATAGTTTGTATCTGTTTGACGCTGGATACAATTTTCTACACTGGGGTATCCAAAGGTGTCAGGATGCCTTGTGCATCTAATCAGTTCCATAAGCAGGTTTTTGTCAGCAAGCTTTAGAGTCAACCTTATATTGCGTAGACATGATACCTCTAAGTGATATTTATCTTGAAGATGGGCTCTCGGACCATGTGGTGTCAGTCCTGTAATAGTATATTAAGATTTATGCCACCTGTGTTAAAAACATGGATAATTATTGATAAATACTGTTATGGAAAAGGCATTACTATAATATAGTGCAGTTTTACAAGCTGACATTGGCAACACTGTATTTCTTGAACTGACAGAAATTCAGAATGTATGGCTAGGGTATTGCAACTTGAGTTTCTATCTAGGAAAAAAGAGGGATTTGGAGCAAGCCAAGAAAAGCGGTTTTATTCAGGAAGTATAAGCACACCTGGTGAGTTATACACAGGAGCTGAAGGGGCATTACATACAACTGTTTCAGCGAGCAATGTGTTATAGGGATTGTTAGTGCCGTGTGGTCGAAGAAGAGGGTTTGTTAGTAGATAATTGCCAGTCATTCCTAAAGCAAAAGAAACAGAAAAAAATGTCAGTTCTTTAATTTTAGGCTGACAGTTTCAATAAAGAATAGTTTTTATTCATCATGAATCATGTAGGGCTTGTCAAATGTAATTCAGCTGAAAATTTCTGAATGTACTTGAGCTATGTATTTGAAATGGGAGCAGGAAAACACAGTTAGGTTCCAGTAATTCACAGGTGCTGTCCAAATCCCCAAAGTAAACATCTGCTGAGAGTGACATTTACTAACGTATACAAAATCACTGTTACACAAGAATAGCAATTAAATGTGTAGAGATCAAGGTGCTACATAAAACTATTATAACTTTAAAAATTATCATGTGGAACACTTCTGTCCAGATTTGAGAGAAATTAATTTTTCGAACTGAAATGTATTGAAAAATCTCTTGACAGGATCAGAGCTGTTATTCACTTTATGAAAAACACATGGATAGTGGAAGGGAATTGCAGTTTTCAAACAGACAGTGGATGACAAACTGCAAGAAGCATATCTTAGTATACGCAAAAGTATGCATGCTGAGGGGAAAGCAAAATATTTGCTCTAAGAAATCAGAGCATTCACATTTTCTCCGGAGACACTCATGCTGCAAATTTATCTGCCAGGTTTTAAAAAAGAATTCCTCAAATGACAAATTTTTTTTTAAACAATCAGTTTACAAATAAAGTAGAGATGAAGCAAACCACTACAGGAAGAGATTCTTTTAAACCCATTTTACATGTTAATACAACACCCATTTTAATATCTCTTGGAATAATTAGAAAAAAAAATCAGCATATTTTGAGAAATTATTAAAAAGTCAATTAATCTCTGATTTCTAGCTACCAGAAGAAAAATGGGTTGGAATAATGACAAAAGAAACCCCCACACAAAATGCTGTGATTTAGAACTTACTTTAAATGTTTCACTAAGGTAAAATTCCACTTTCTTTCCTATTGCATTGCACAGCAGTATATCAGGATCAGTGTATTACAGACCCAAGGACAACTGAAGAGCCAACTATATTTTTATAGTATGGGCATTTTTATTTGTCAAGGAAAAGAAAATATATGTTTCAAATATTAATGCTTTTGTACTACTGTAGTTACTTAGCAGGAATTAGTGAAAAATTCTAAGATTCAGAGGATTATTGCCTGATTATGCTATCTTATTTGTAAATTCATCTCAGGGAACAACTAAAAAGATTCTATCAATCATAGCTTTTTTCCAGTTGTAATTTAGTTAGTTATTACTAGAAATACTAGCTGAAACATATTTTCCTGGAGTCTATTTTGTGTGTGTGTACTATGTTTAATCTTGGTTAGAATCATTGCCTGTAATTTATGGTTAAAAGAATTTCTTTTTTTCAATCAAAAAATTCCTGCCACTTTTAAAACCTTGATTTTTATTTTGAAGGAAAAATGTCACTTGCAATTAATTACTAAACTGTGCTTGCATGTATATATCACAGAGACAGTGACAGTATTATAACTGAATGAAGATGATATCAATTTTTCTGATCATGGCAGAACATCTCCAGTGACACGGAGCTCCAAAAGAGGAAGAAGCTTCCAAGACCTCTGTTCAACTCGGAGTCAACAGTTAGAGCAAACCTCAGGAGTTGGAGACATCCAATTAGGGTGAAGTCCCAGACTTCTATCTCTAGTGTATTTATGGGATTTTAATAAGACACTGGAAAGGAATGTAGTTCTTTCTTAGGCAGGAAAAATATACATATTCTACTTAGGAGAAGTTACTTAATTTTGATTTGCTAGAGGAACATACAAGATTCAGATAGGGGTTAGCAGTGAGATACAAACATCTTAAAACACATTCTATACACCAAATAGCAAAACTAGAATCATGCTTTCTGAAATGCTTTCTTTCACAAAATACATTTTATACTTCCAAAATAAATGTGACTTAAGTACATGCGTTTACTATCAAATCTTGAAAAAAATAAAAACAAGGAAGAGAAATTTGGTAGTTGTTGATGAGGGCTTTACAAGCAGCCCTCGCAGTGGTGCATTTTCTGTTTGAAAGTTTCTCAGTTAAGCAGAAACTGGTTGCAATAAGATCAGAGGTATGTGTTCTTTCCTAGGGGCTTGGGTGGAAGAACAGGTTTTGAACTTGGCTTGCACAGAGCAGTCTTCCCTCCATTGCTAGCTCTAACTGCCTTAGAAAAAAACACCAGGAGAATGGGAGGAAGGAAAGGATATTCTGTCTCAATTAATAACCTGGTCTCCTAACTGGACATGAGAATGAGGTTACAGATTTTAAAGTTTATTTGAGCTGAGAAATTTGGAGGTTTTGCTTCTCTGTGCCTGAAAATCTGGCTTCTATCCCACGTGACAGATATGATGCTTTTTGAAATAAAAAAGATAAATGTTTTACAGACATCTCTTGCATAGAAACGATATCAATTAGATTTCACTGGGAAAATTTCTGCACCTAAAAATCATAGTCAAATATGCATTAAAATGTTACTGCACTCATATTTCTGTTTCAGATTTAACCTATAAAGGTTAGGAAAGATATAAAATTATGATCTTGCTTTTAAGTTAAATTATAGATGAAACTTATTTAAATACATTCTCACAAATGGAGGAATTCAACTCCTATAGCAGGCGGCCAGTTGAGAGAACTCAGTTTTAAAATATGCTGGTGGGTGACTTTAAAACTCTACTTTTAGAGAACATTTGTTCCAGAAATTTTTTTTTCCAAAACATTCTTTTCAATTCTGTGTTAAATAATATAAAATCTTATAAAATTTAAGGCTTCTAAAACGGAAATGTTCCCAGTGACTGACCTTGATTAAGTGTTGAAGTGCTGTTGATGTCACCTGAGATAAAAGACGATTCAGATTGTTTTCTCACAGTGTCATTCCACATCCTCCTTATACGACTCTGTTAACACAAAGCAGTGAGACAAAAGCATAGTAAGTTACAAAAAGATTTTATCTTTTTTATCTTGTGTTTATTTTGGCCTGAAGCAAGCCATGCTTCTAGCACATAGTAAAACTCCTGTTAGTATTAAAGCTCTGATTCATTAAATTTCATTTAGATGAAACATGATGGTATAAACCTTCTTATAAAGCAGCACTTAATAGACAAGAAAAATAAGGTGTTTGAATTAGACCAAAGTAAAAG
The DNA here is from genome assembly GCA_002631895.1 of Agapornis roseicollis. Taxonomy (NCBI): domain Eukaryota; kingdom Metazoa; phylum Chordata; class Aves; order Psittaciformes; family Psittacidae; genus Agapornis; species Agapornis roseicollis. The sequence goes on from NDXB01000701.1 coordinate 212,216, forward strand.
GGAATTTTAAAAAGAAATAAATTCTACTATGCAGAAGTATGTATTTGCCATCTAAATGATAATAATGAGAAGAAAATTAGTGTTTCTGATTGGAACACATCTCAGTCGGCTTTTTATAAATAAGGTTAATTAAGAGATGCTGTCAAAATCTTTGTTACCTGAGTGCCAGAGGAATAGCGGGCACTAGTTCTTGTTGTTGATGCCTTCACTGAACTGTGGGGACTCTCAGTTGGTAGTCCACCACAGCAGTAAGAATGTCGGAAGCATTTCCCATATTCCTTACGTACCTATGGAGGGAAAAGCAATACTTAGCACAAATAATAGCATAACATATCTCCACTGACAAAACCACATAAACCTTTTACTTTTCAAGCAAAAAGATATTTCTTGTCTGTTGAATTACTGACCATTAGCAAAAGAAAGTATTCTTCCCTACTTAGTGGCAGCATTATCAACTATCCAGGATTTCTGAACAAATTGTTTCCAAGGTATACATGCATTTCATTTAGATGTGTCTGAATAATTATTACTGAGTTGGGGGTTTGAACTAGATGATCTTTAACGTCCATTCCAGGTCAAAACATCCTGTGACTGAGTTATTTATGGAATTATTTTTATTTTGTCATACTATAGATTAATATAGTTCAGTTTATCAGAACTGAATGCTGCCTAAAAATAGTCCTTTTTTATACGAGCTCTTGGTGCAGAAACCATAGAAAGCCTATTTTCCCATCCTAGCATGCAAAAAGGGCTGAGGTAACTAGGCTGTGTACTGCTTGGTAGTGCCCATTCTGTTATCCATTCTGAGAAAGTGCACAAAACCTTCAATGACTATACAGTCGTTTTCAGATAAAGTTACTATGTGTAACTCAAACAGCTGCTAGTTCCTATGGTCACACTAGCTTTGTGATTGTACAAAGCTCACAAATGTCACTGCACCACTTTAGGGAGAATGCCTGCTGTGCTCACAGAGGCACCATCAGACTTCCAGAGTCAAATTTTACACTGTGAAGCTTGGGTAATCTTTCAATTTTTAGGGCCAAAAAATAAAATCCCCATTATTGTCTTTGCCGAACTTAGAAATGTGAATACACCTATGTATATGAGATTTTTGTCTGACAAAGCAACAAGACTAGCTAAGGATTCTAGTATTCTGCCTGTATTTATTTACCTTCTGTTTCCAGTGGCGTACAGGAAACTTTAGTTTTGTCATTTTTGCGGCTGCTATGCTAGCTACTATTTTCAGGTAACAAGAAAGTGAATACACATTTTGGCAGCATGACAGCAACAGTGAAAGGATAGAGTGGATAAAATTTGGAAAGGTGCTGAACTCTAAATTCACAAGTCTTCCATCAGATACTTGGCAATATAAGTATCTCCCCTGCATCACTGAGACTCGTAAGTTTCTGGGAAAAGTGGGTTTTCAGTTAATGCGGAAAGTCTGTTTGATCTATGAAAATACAGGACATAAAGTTATGTGTATATAGAAAGGGGAGAGGGGAAAATGCAAGAAATTAATAGTGTGGATTTACATGTGCCATGTGCTGTTACCAATATTACAAGAATTTCACTCATGCAATACATACTGTGATGTTTTTATAAACCACAAGGTTTAAGAAAATTTGAATAGTTAGTACCTTAATTGACTTCAAGCTAGGGACAATAATTCATCTTTTTATAAAAGTATACAATACATATTTTAAGTGAACCCCAATCTATAACAATATGGAAACACTCATGGAAAATGAAAACAAAAGTGCACAGACATAGAATTATAATCTTTAACCCCGTAGTCTGTAAAACCTATGTCTGTATATATCATTACTAGATAGTATAACACCTAAGAAAATCCATTCCTGAACACATATGGATATTAAATGCTCCAAACCACTATAAAGTAGAAACAATAGCAATCAAAACTGTATTTTTACCCAAATACCACCCTCCAGGGCTGGTTTTGCCTAATGCCTATATTGCAGTGACTGTACATTATCTGTCAGTACTGCACATTCCACTGTCATTATTTCTAAATTACAGCTTGTTGGAAACCGATGGAAGCAACAGCACTATCATCTTGTCAGAACTGGAAACATAATAGTTTTCACTTTCACAATTCTATTTCACTGTTCAATTTAGTGACCAACTAGTAATAACAGAATAAAAAGACTACATTAGCTATGCAGACACAGGATAGGATGATACCCAGTCAAAGGCATGGAAACTTAAAAATCTTAAATGGCAGCTTTAACATTCTTTCAGGTATAAATCTTACTGCTCTAGGTTATGCTTTTTCGCACTTGGCTGTTATTTTAATATTGCTTTTTGCTGATTCCACTTAATATAAAAACAATGCACAGCTGGAAAAAGAAATAAAAAAATTAATCTGGTTTTGATTTTCAAGTCCAATACAAGTGGTAGAAAGGGCAACATTATATGAAACCCTAATCTAGAAATTATTTGCATTTTTGAGAATGTTTGCATTTTCTCTCTTTTTCTCTTAGGTTCAATCTCCTCTCTAAGCATGCTTTTATTCTCTCAAAATGAGAGGAATACCATACTCATCTCGATAAAACTCTGCCTACCAGATCTTTTCCTAAAACATGGCTTAATGCCATTGTCTACACCAAATTTAGAGGTGCTGATACTGTTAGAGGTGGTATAGTTGAGTCACGCAAGAATGTGAGTTTTGTACTTGCACAGCAATGCTCTATCCAGTGGTCTCAAACCATTTTATAAGTATCAGTTAATTATGTCTCTGGTGAGCTAATTATAATGGGAGTTAATAATTGCTATGTCTCCAGCCTAGAACTGGTAAAAATATTTAGAATCTAAATATCACAAATTGGGTATTTCCAAATGCAGTTTGTATTGCATTTTATGTGAAGTTTTTTTGGGTGGGATTAACGTTTACTCTTCCTCTCAACTCTTGTTACTTTTATTTGCTACACCTTCTAACACAGGCTATGAGCTTTTTTCTTCCGTCTTTCAGAAAAGCACCTCTAAGGCATCCCCACTCAGTCTGGGGAAGACTTGCAGGGAATCCAAAGAAAATCCCATGCAGATGCATCCTTCACTTCCTTCTCTCTTGTTTCCTCCTCTCCTCTCTCCTCTGCAAACCTTCCTTCTCTCCAGCAGATCTTCTCCTTCTGGACTTCTCTGTTCCCATCGGGCAAAGGGGAGCAGAACTAATTTAGCACATCCCACTTATGAGGGAAAGCTCTTGCCAGGGGATTCCAGTTTTTCCAGTTGAGAACACAAAGCTGTTGATTGCTGGGGGAGGCAAACACCTGAATAAAAGTAGTCATGCTGGCATCTTTGGGAACCTCGCCAGTTAGCCGTTGTCTTGTGTTAATGACTACATTTTTTCTATAGTGTGCTGAAGTTCATAATAAAATTAATTTTTACATCTCACTTAATTTTGTAATGAACAAGCACTGATAGTACAATCCCTGCCTATCACCCGTAGCTTTACGTGGCAACTTAATGGGATCTCAGGAGAGGTCCTCTGCCTTGATCTGAGAGAGCCTCCAGGCTGAGATAGGCTGATACCAGAAATGATCCTTTGTTAGCAGTGCTGCAGCTAAGGCAGGATTTGTTTTGTGCACATATAAAGACTTCCGGCTGTAAGTCCAGACTAATACATACCACATTAACAGTGTTAAGCAGTAGTACATTTTCTATAGTAATTTTCTTCCCAAAGCCTCAAAACTTTTCAAGCCCAGGTTGGAAATGCTGCATCCATTTTAAACCCACTCAGGCCACAGAGCAGTTACAGGAATCCCACAAGAACACACTGCAAGAATTGCTTTTGAATCTTAGTCCCCTCCTCAAAACTACTTCAGAATACTCCAGTTCTTAACATTGCTATTTTTTTTTCTATGTTTTTAAGGAAATATATGTGGTATTTTTAAGGAGTTAGAGAACATGCATGTGTGTTTTCATTAACTTACTTTCTTTTGAAGGGCACAATGAAAGATGAAAATAAACATTCCTTGGAAAGCATTAAATACTGTGAAGAGATACGTCATCACAACAGTGCCCTCATTGATAAACAGCAAGCCAAATGACCATGTTAGGCCAAGGAGACACAGGAGAGCAAATGCACCCAGGACCCAGGATCTGTAAAAGAAAATTAATTTTAGTAACATTACTTATGAGAATGCATATCACCAAAACCAATATTAACATTTCAGTTCCTGCAGTTGACTTTTACTAGGTTCATATTCAAATGTAAAAATTCCTTGGGTTTAACCTTTTATCTATTAAAGAAAGAACAATTCCATTTAGTACTCTTAGTCTCCAGTGAAAACAGCAAGAGTAGATGTGACCTTTTTCTTTCTCAAGAACTGCACAGGATGTTAAAACTATTTTGAAATTCAGAAGTATAGCACAAGCCCCAGCTACTCCATTGCTTTATCTGCTTTTAGAAAAGAGATTGATAAATCTGGCTTAGTCACTAATCACACCATAGATTTTAAACTGCCATATGACACCAAATAATGTAACACAAATGCACAAAGGTTAACCAGCAGATTAAAAGCCTAGAGCCCAAATCTTTAATGCGCCGATAAACTCAGCTAAACTGAAGCTAGATGATCTAACTTCCGCATGAAGAAACCCTGCTGAAATGTGACAAAAATATGGATATTGCTCTACAAAATAGTCTAAAAAAGATTCCATCATGAACAGGTTAAGGAAAAGGAATTGTAGAGAACGGCACAGAATGAAAGGGAAAGGGAATTTAGTCAGTGAATTCCACATCTAACTAATGATCTTACTTGATAAATGGCTTATTATCTTCATAGCTAGAAAGCATTATAAGCAGAAAAGAGAAACAAAATTATTAGACAGAATTGAAACAGAAATTAATAAGAGCATTTTTAATTGTCTATAAAAATTAGTCAAAATCAGAAAATTCAAAATGCAGAGGCAAGCAATTTAAAATTATAAAGGCATATAATATTTTAAAGTTCTTTAGCAAATCAGGTATCTCAAAAGTAGTTAATTAAAATTAAGGGAAATCCACAATATTGACCGAGTTTGTAAAGTTAAAAATCATGCTAGAAATTTGTTAATGTAGGGTTCTATCTTACCCAGGTAAGTCCGTATTATAGTAGCCATCACAAACACGGTAATTACTGGTGTGGATGAGAAGACAGAAAGAGGAAAAGGAAGAAAAGAGAGAGATGCTAAAGATTAGCTCTCTCTCTCATCATGCAACATGCAATGAAGCTGATACTGACCTAGCTAGAACATCTACTTCACAATGTTATAGCCTTACTGAAAAATCTCCCTTCACCATTTTCAACATTCAAAGTAAATCTGTAAGACCCTTCCACATCCAACCCTCAGTGTTAGAAAGTTGCATCATCCCTTCAGTGTTGATAACAAAAACCTTCAGTACAACATAAAGTTATACAGAATACAGTAAAAGACTATCTAAAGAAGCAAGAGCTGTCAAAGCCTTGTTAATTGTGTAACACTTAACATTACTCTGCAAAAGGGATACTGAAGTACAGCACCATGATAAAGTAAACATTTGTTAAATTAGCATGAAAACAGCAGATAATCTTCAAGTTAACAATAATAATAGAGTCAATTCTCTTGGGAGAACAGGATTAGGAGTAGAAACTGCTCAGAATCCCTAAATCAAAAAGTCATTTAACAAAACAAACTTAATATAATCATATCAGCCATGCAAACAGGAACATCATTTTAGATCTGTGTTTTAAATGCAAATGGAATTACTACAGTGCTGTGGCATTTCCTTGAAATAGTTTCTTGGCACTAGTTCCAGGCCGAAATTATCTAATTTTGACCGGCATTTGTGACATTACAGCAACAATGTGACGAAAGACGGATTGGCTCTGTTTGCTTCTAATTGACATCTGCAGTTGCTGGGAGACAATGGCATGTGCTCCTAATGGAGAGTAGCTTTCAATCAGTTCAGCAATCAGAAAATAATCATAGTTCTCATACTTGAACACAAAGCACTTACTTAATGTTTTCCAACCTGCTAGAGTCTGGTTTCAAAGTGTTTGAGTGCTTCACCATTTTGCACAATGTGATCACCAGGAAGATAAGATTCAGCTGTCAAAACAGATAAGAATGAAATTAAACTACTTCAAGTAATAGGCTGAATAATGATGATGTTACAGACTAAACAAAACCCCCGTAGTTTATTTTCAAATATGTAGCAAAACTGGGTAACTATATCAGACAGTCTGTGAAAAGTGACTGCAAATATGGATGAGGGGAAAAAAAAAGTTACAGGTCACTTAATCTTTCAAATTCATGACATCATCATGAACCACCATATTTATCTCATGTCCTAGGTCTTTGTCAGTCCAGGCCTGTCTTCCAGCTTGTTGTGCTTGGCTCCTGTTCACCTTTGCCTGTCACCTCTGGCCCTGTTCCCCATTTCACTGACCTTCCTGAGGACTATGCTTACCCCTTTACTGTACTATACTAGTTGTCCTTTTTTTCCCCCCATCCTGCTTCTGGAATGTTTTTTGCTTTTGCTGGTTTCTCCCTTTCCTTTTTTTTTATTCCCTTTTGTTCTCAAAAATCCCACTCGGTTCTTGAAAACAGCTTAAATGTAACTAAAGAAGAAGAAAGAAAAAAAGAAACACAAAGATGAAGCAAACACATCAAACTTAACAGTGCCACAGACATATGCTGGTGGTGCACCCTCCTATTGCCCTCTTTCCCTTTGTAGTCTGGATTCTGTCAAAGCAAGACTGCATGAGACTTGAAGGAAAGGACTATGCTGTCTTATTCTTGTTGTGTCATTCATATAGATAACACCGGGGAAGATACTGAAGGTAATTTTTTATAGTTTTCCTATTGTGAAACAGAATCATATGTATCAAAGATACTAGGTGCCTTTCTCCTATTGATTTCAAAGCATGTGAAGAGCATAAATAAGCCAAACACAATGATGCAGTAAGCCAAAACCAAGGATGCCCGCAAAATACAGGCTGAAACATGGTATACAGTTATTTTGAGTAATTAGTATGTAGTGTCCTATATCATGCAGACAATTCAAATAAAATTGTATGTTTGAAAACAGTAAGAGCTATGTCCTTCCAAGGAGAAGACACGCATCCTTCTCTACTAGTACAACGGTCCACAAGAAGTGGCTGAACTGACAGCCAAGAGAAAATAGGAGAGTATGCTTGAACATCCTTGTAACACATATATTAGATAGATCATAACCCCATTCTTACTATTCCCCATATATATCTGCAACTGGTTACTGATGGAGAATGACCAAACCCAGTCTCTCATTTTGGGGAGCCTTTGGTTTGAGACAGCATCAAAATTCTGTTTGTAACATTGGGGATACCAGTTCATACCAGATGTGTTCCTATAGCTGTGCCACAGTGGTCAGAAATGTCACTCAACTCCTAAGAAAGAGCAGGTCTTAACAACCTCAAAAAGATGAGTATTTTAAAGGCTCTGATCAGAGTCTGTTACTAAACGTATGTATTATAGAAATAATTCCCATTGCTAAGGGCATTTAAGTTATCACTGCTGTTGCTATCTCCAAATCAGGATAGACAGTATTATCTATAATGCAGTTTTCAACACCAGAACAGTGTTTGGAGACCACTGACATCAACAGTCCTTATTCAAACATTTTTACATCTCTACTTTGAGATTAATACAAAAAGTGTATATGATACAAATAACAAAACCAAGCTTCTGTACTTTATTTCTGTCTGTGTTTCAAGAACTGACAAAAAATACTTAACCTTTAAGTGGGGGTATGTACATGGTATAGGTTAAGCATGATTTCCATTGCTGCAAAATGTAATCAAAGTGTTAATATCTGACAACCCTTCTGATTACTTTTTATGATTCTTATAGGCAATGACTAACCAATTGAGAAATACTTCATTATATCATTGTGACCATTTTGTTCCTCTTATCTATGTTTCCACTGTACTGTATAATTTCCTTGGGTGAGGAGACAAGTTGCTTCTCTCCCTGGCCTTTGCAACAGACAGAAGACAGGGACTCTGTGCATGACCTGGCCCTCAGTTCCACGCCTTTGCAGGCAAACTTTATTATTCTGTATTTGAAAAAGTTTCTTGCACAGTTTGGTAGCTGACATAACATGAACTTCTCCAGACTGCTTAAAATAACATAACGTCAATTTACTTTCTGTGAAAACAAACAGATTAAGAGCTAAGACACATGTCCCATGCCAATCCTAACATGTAAATCAACTTTGGCTGCAACCTATGCTACTGGGAGTGCAGAATCCAGTTCAGAATAGTATTTACAGCACAGCTGGAAGGTAATCCTTGCCTAAGTAGCTACCCTGGAGTATCCTGCATTGTACTAGCTACATCATTCTTGGATCAAAACCTCATAGATATGGCTTAGCCCATAAATGACTGCCTTATGAAATGAGAGGTTTCTATCCTCTGCTTCTTTGTATGACCAAAGTGCTTGTTTGACGTATGAGAAACAAAGCTTGTATTTACATACTGAAGTTCCTTCGGTGACTTGCAAGCAGACACAGCCCTACCCCAGAGCCTGAGCCAAGCTCCAGCATATTAAGTAGGTTTTATGTAGATACTCATCTCTGTCTGCATATATGTTCTTGCTGGCCTAGAGAATAACTTTACACAGCAGTTTCTTAACAGATGCTTTAATATGAATATGGGTACAGACCCACAAAAGCAGCCACAGAAATAATAACACTGTATTACAGCAGCTGAAAAAGTCCTTCCAAAAAGAAAAGACGAAAAGCAAAACATTGTATTCTGCAGACAAAGTAACTATGACAACAGAGCATATGATACCTGTTTTTTCCATCACGGTGAAATATTGCTTAGTTTTCAGTTTCAGCAGTCAAAAGACCATGTTTTGCCACTTGTTCAAACATGCTGGTATCTCTGTTATGTATTGCATCATTATCAAAAGCCTATTTTGCCCACTTACAAATAATGTAATCAAACCTTTCTATAGATTTGCTTTTGGCTCCCTTACTGCTTTCCATCTAGAAATTGACTGTTTTGGAAGAACTCATCAGTTGATGATTTTTGGGCATCCTGCCATTTTATTACACAAGGCACTAAGCAGTGAGGGAAGGAAACTTGTTGGAGAATAACTGCTTCTAGAAGGAATGGTTGAATTACCTTTCTTGGTGAAAAATATGTGGGGGAAGAAGGAAACACACTTGGTGTTTTTGCATTCATTTGTACCAACTCTATATAAGGAAAACTTTTTCAGCCATGAGAAACTTGATCTGAGTTCAGAGTTGAGCCTGTTTTGACCACAGATCTCCTGACATCAAATCCATCCTGAATTGTTTCATGACTATGTGAGGATTGAGCTGTTACTGATCTAAGTAAATGAATCTATAAATGTTTTCCAAGCTTGACATATAGTCTGAATAGGACACCTTCCTTTAAGAGGACTGTTCACCACAAACATGCAGTATTCTAGGGTCCACATGAATGGCAAGATGGGTTTTTGAAAGCAGAATTATAAGAGGCATACATGAGCCTCTGACAATGGTGACCTTTTCATCACTTCATGTAACATAACAGGTTAGTGATTGGCTGGACCTCATCCTAACAATCCCAGGTGAATTAAAATCTGCACCTGAACAGTACCTCTCTCCTTCAGTGGCAATAGAAAATGTAAATACATTGTGTGAATACACACATAGCCACAGTGTTCCACACATCTTAAACAGCTGGGAAATTATACCCTTGCTAAAGTCAGAAAAATCTTTTTCATGCTGCACTTCTGTAAACCAGAGCAACGCTGTTTCAAAGACTAAAAGTAGGAATTTGTAAGTTTTGGATCTGAAGATTCTGTTGTGATACTGAGAGTGACAGGACATGCAGTTACAGTAGGTGGAGCTATAATGTGACATCTCTTAAAACATTAGCTGATAACAATAAGCAAAACTTGGATTGATGGGATTTCATAAATGTATCAGTTTTTGCTGTAAATTCTAAAATATATCATCCACTATAACCAACAGGATAATGGATTACATACAGCACTAATTTAATCTATACTCTGATTTTACAAATATATGTAAAAGTAAAGAAGGTTATTACAGCACGTTTTAAAATACCAGTTCCTGCTTGTCTCTTAATGACACGTGTAATTTGGATAGAACAAAGGAAAGGCAACTGCATATATATTATTAAATAATATGTAAATGCTTAAACCATCTAAAATTTGAAGATTTTTTTATGGTAATGATCAAATGCAGCAGCCAGGAAGATCATGCTTCTTTCATAGCCAACATACAAGGGCCATACCTGGTTTGGAAATCAGAAGGTATGGGACATGAAAAATAATGTAAGTAGGAATTTGGTGTTTCTGGCATCTGAAGCCTATGTAATTTTGAGTAGGATTGACTTCAAGTCAAATTAACTTTTTTAAACAGTGAATGTAATAACCTGCACAGAAGACTAATGGATTCAGATTAGTTGCAGGTACAATGAATTAGTAGGCAAATAAAGCTAGATTTTGCAGTAATTATGATAAACTTCCCCCTATGAAGAATAGATAAATATCATTTATCAAGTGTCTACTACAGAAAGATGTGTGTGCATTATTTACATATATATGCTTACAGATACTGTCCATTTTCATATGCAGAGCTGGATTTTGTGTGCATCTGTATGTCCACATGCACTGACTGCTAAAGTAATGCCCCAACCTGAGTGAGAAATGTTAATTCCTATGTTAATGGAACAGGACAGCCTAGGAATTTTTGCTTAAATAACCTCTGGTAGCCTAATCTATTGGCTCCATCTGCGAGAAGGAAACTCCAGTGGTTTTGGCTGAATTAAAGTCAAACCAACATCACCCATTCCTTGGAGATGAATGAAAATGGATCTACATAGAAGTCAGAATACTCAGGCTTTTCTGACCAGATTACAGAAGTGTACTGTTTGTTTTATAGCCATGAACCTGCTCAACTGAATCACGTCTGCCTGAGCTTAGCAGCTTAAAATTCATTCCACACAGCCTGCAGTGCTGACATGGATATGATAAGACAGAAGAACAGAAACACCACTCTGAAGTAACCTAGCTGAACTGCACATGTTCTGACCCTTTTTGAACTCCCCAGAGCTTTTGTTACCTGGCAAATGCAGCTCTAAAACTGTTCTTGTATCTCCAGATCTTTGCTCTTAGCCATGCAGAAGCCTATTTCTCTCTGGGACTGGCAGGGAGAGAGGTGCTCTCTGAAGGCTTCTAAATGAGTGTGCACACTGAACTCTTACTGAACTGAATTAATTATTAAAGATGCAGATGGAGCTGTCCAAATGATAAGAACAGCTCCTGACGTATCATGATCCAAGCTTTCATTAAACCATTTCAGGCATACTAATGGTTTCCCACCGCTCATTACTTACATGCTCTTTTCTCATAGATATAATAACCCTGGTGCCCAGAGGCATGACAGGCTATGGAAATAGTGAAGTAGAAAGTTCCTTAAGAGATGTACAGAGGAACTTCATACTTTCCCCTTGTATTTCCCATCCTCATTTTGAGGAAACCTGTATACAGATACAAGAGCAAATGCTTATAAATGCAGAGAAAATGTAAATTAAACTAGTAAGCAATACTGTCAAAATGGAGTTTATGTGCATTGACAGTACTATTAAACTGAGAATCACAAAAGTGATTTGATGAACATGTTTAAAAGCTTACCAAGGTGTAATTGTCACATGCTACTGACACTAAGTAAGCTACACTACAAATATAGCTCTTCAGTTACACTGCACATGACATACTATTTTTCAGCCATTATACTTCTCACACTTCTTTTTCCAGTCTCTCTTGCTTTCTCAGTTGGGACGATTAGAGGGCAAAGCAATTGCTAGAGAAGAATTACTCCCAGGAACTGTGCTGTGATTGCTACCTGCTGTTTCATATTTTTGAAGTTGGGAATACTGCTCCCAAAGGCCTTTTGCGTCTCAGCCTAAATGATTTGCTGGAGGATAATAATGTCATGGCCAGTAAATAATAGTGAACTATGTCTGTACATGGTCAATATGATTAAATGTCCTTCACCTCTATTCTCACTCTGACCTGGTTATGAGGAAGTGAAAAAGCCTTCAGCAAAGCCCAACGCTTCCCGTGTGAAATGTTATTTTAAAGCAAGGGAGAGAGATAGAGGTGACTTATAAAGATACTCCCAGTAACAATAAAATAGAAAGCTAGACACAAAAAGCAAAATTATCACCACACAATCAGACTCGAGGTAACTGAACTATTGTGGCATGAAACTTAGAACAATTTTCTACTAATGATCATAACAACTATTTTGAAAAATACTGTCTACCATATTGAAAATACTAAGAACATCTTTCAATTGTAGGTTTAACTGAAACTTCATTTAATTTAAATGTACTTAGAATAAACAGTTAATATGGTCTATAGTTTAAATCTTACAAACACTGTAATTTTTCTAATTCAATTCATACACACATGAGTTTTGGCATCTACGGCTCTTTCTTAGAAAATATGCCAATGAACTCAAACAATGATACATGGCACAGCTATCTTTTCTTAAGTGACTGTTCAAGGACTGAAACAGTTTTTGACATAAACAGGGAGTAAACCCAACCTAAATATACATAAGCTTATTTCAATATTGAAGATATGAGGAAGGTATAAAGTACCTACAAAAGAATGGCTGGGTACCTTTTCTATAGAAAGTTGCATAATTAAAGTATCTATTTTTATACAGAGAAGTAACATAAACTATGAACTACAAGAACTGTTAAAATAGTACACCTATACATTAGATCACAGATCTATAGAAGTCAGAAATTTCAAAATTATGGATGTGCTTTGGCTGAAAAAAAAAATAATGGCAAAACCCAATTCCTGAATTTGGGAATTCAAGGGAACCAAATTTCTGTTAACAGTTCACAACTCTAGCATGGCATAAACACAGAGGAACAGGTAACTATTTGGACCTTTAAAAGCATGAAAATTGAATTAATATTTCCAAACTATCACAAGTTATGAGAAAAATCTCTCTGTGTAAATAGGCTATGCCCCCAGCACAGTCTTCTAGAATATTTCCAAAGTACAGGCAGGCTTTAAAGATACTGAACTAGCAGAGGAAAGGAAGATGAGTCAAAATGCACATCTTGCATTCACTTTCCTTCCAAAACCCTATGTTCTGCAGTGCTGGTATTATTAGTCTGAAGTAACAGGGAGACATTTTCCCTGGGCTGACAGATGACTACATGCTTTTTTTTATCTGAAAGCACTCAGAACGGATAATTGAGGTATGAACACAACATCTCATTTTAAATGGATGATGGGGCAAACAAACAGTTATGGATGTACATATGGGTGTGCATGCATATGATTTCACTCAAATGACTGAAAAACTTTCTATTGATTGCATAATATTTTGTTATTTATACTAAAATGGATGAATTTATGTCTGACATACATTACATGTAACATAAATACACATGGAAGTAGTCATGGAAAATGTGCACATGCATATGCAAATACATATGCAAATACTGTGCAAGTATAATGAAATATAAGATCTATTTAATTTATTCAATGTGTTAGAACACCCTTTTGAGATAATTATGTTGGATAATTAGCAGTTAAATTCTGGAACACGTACAATAGTGACTCAATTGAAAGCAATAATAATGGTTCCTTTAAAAAAACCCTGTGTTTAGTACTTCATTGATTTTTCATATGACTACACATGTCAATATGACCTTCAGTGTTTCAAGCCATTAGATAAAAATGGCTACACTCAAGCGCCACCACAGCTCTGACAATTAATCATTTGGTCAGTGCTCTTTAAAGATTTCTAAACATTTATATGACCACTGGTCACATTACAAATTGTTTATAAGCATTTTCTTGAAATGTCTTGTGAATAAGGATGGTATTGACTGACATTTTTCAATCTTTTTAACTTTGCTGTGAGGCATCCTAAAAGGAAAGCTAAAAACAAAGTTCTTACCAGAATAACAAAGGTAACAGGTCCAATGAAACTCCAAATAAAATAGTTATCTACATGAAGCCAGCAACTGTTGTGGAAAAAAGGAGAATCAAAAGTGAAAAATTGTGTTAGTACCTCAGTCCAAGATAAAGAAAGTGCAAAAATACTCCTTAAGCTAACATTTTGCTGGTAAACAATGATAAACATTGCACAGCACCACTTAGCCTATGGACAATTCTTCCTAACCTGATAACATTTCTGATGAGTCCTATTTAATAACATTATTGAACTTAAATTACATAATCAGGAATAGCTAACATATAAGAAGAAGCAAAACCAAAAGGAACTTGCTCTCCTTTAAGTCAAAAGTTTTGGCTACAGGTGCTATCATGGACAATGAATTTAACATCAGTAAGTATTTCTCATTTTCTGCTTTTAAGTTTGTACCATATGCAAAGTGCTTACTCCTGAGGAATGAGACAGAAAGTGCCATATTTTACTGAAAAACAATATGGTATAAATAATATGTCACAAATGGTAGTTGAACAGTAGAGAAAGTATACATATGATACCAGAGTAGATGACGTGTAAACCTATCAGGGCTGACTTAGCAATTCATTTTTCATACAGCTCAGTTCCCTGCTGAATTGCTCTTATTTGTCTTTCATCAGTAACAAAATCAAGCAGCTTTCTTGTAGTCAACAGTATCTTCCCATTCTGTAACTAATTTCATCAAAGGACAAAGTAAACACTATTGGAAGGCAAATTCATGCCTCTAGCAACTCAAATCCTTAGAAATGTTTTCTGTCTACCTTCTGTCACTTTCCATATATATCCATATTTTTGTAAATAAAACACAGTGGCTAATTTTAATCCTGATCTACTCGCCTGATAAAATATTATCAAAGTGAAACATACGGGTTGAAATATTGTACTGTCATAATTCAGGATGAGAGCTAGCTAGAGGGGCAGTTGAACAAAGAGATCTAATGAAGCATCAGCTTAAAACTGGGTGGTTAGGCCTGTCAGAGACTTTAAGTTGAAAAATTTTACTTAAAATACATTCGAGGCCAAAAAGTTATTTACTTTTTCAATTTGTTTCAGGTCAATCTTTTGTGTTAAAAGAAAGACCATAATTTAGAATCAGTCTCTCTAGAGTACAAATTCCCTGAACCTAGAGAATTACAAAAGACTTGATTGTAATTTGTGCACAGCATTGCCATTCTCTTACCAATAAAGCTTTCAGATGGTATTTTAGTCTGTCAGAGACCCTCTGACAGCTAATAGGCTTTAAAAAATTATTCACTTGAAAAACACTCAGGTCACTTGCAATTACTTACGCTTTCTCTGTTCCGTAGCTCTTATAGTCAATAGCTGCTGAAACACCAACGACTGTAGCAGGGAAGAGGTAGCCAGCAACATAATAGTACTTCTTCCTAGAATATTCACTTTCAAATACTTCTACTAACATTAGATAAAGCTGCACTCCTTCTAGACACATCCAGGCAAAGGCTGCCAGGAAGAAAAAGTGTAACAGACCTGCAAATATTGGACATGCAATCTGCAAAGAAAAAGAAAAACAGAAGTATAAACCACAAAATCTTCACATTGTTCCATTTCCAATTAAACAGTGAGTTATAGAACAGCATATACTTTTGTCAGATATCTTTCACAAACTCAGGAGCATTTTCCCTACCTGGAAACATACATTTAATATTTGAAAATACTAGCGTGTGCTCAGTAGCTACAAAAAGTAAATTAGCTAAAGTGTGTCAACGAAGATAATTGCTCCCTCACCCTCCACTCTTCAATTGTACAGTGGAGTTTTTAATTTTATACACATTAATTTTGAAACTGATATGGATTTAGGATTGCAGATTATCTAAACTGCAAGTTTACAAGCATGAACACTTGGTTCTAGATGCACAGTGAAATATTGCTTATTTAAAATTATGAAGTAGCCATCAAGCCATTTTTACCTGCTCTAATTTGGCGGTTTCTACTGTCATAACAGAAATCAATCTGAATCCTCCCCCCTTTGGCTGAGTTCTGGATGAAATTTTACTGATTATTAGATTTTAATCCAATGAATCTCCAGATATAATTTCACCAATATTGCCAAAAATCCTGAATGCACGTGCAGTGTAAAAAATGTATAAATATATAGACAAGGCTTTTTACTAATATATATCTATATACAAAAAAGTAGTGAATAGCTGTTCAGACATACAAATGTAACAGAAAAAAAAATATGTTCCTAGTACATCAACATTTAATATCCTCTTTCAAAAGTTTAACACCTGCTTCATTAATAGCTGATGTTTCTCAACTGAAAATGAAAAATATTGCAGTAAGTGGGAAATTAAAGCCACAGTGATATTTTTGATGGATGTAAATACTATTTATGAACATGGCTGTCGTACTTTCACACTGAGCTTTTACTTCAGCTTTGCTGTGTCAGAATGCTGAAAGCTTGGCGGTGTTGTCATGTTTTAATTCAAATCCATTTCAAACAGTCATTTCAGAGAACAAGATCAGTACACACAGAGAAAACTTACCTTGTACTCTGTCTTATCGATGCCTATTAGGAAAATGAACTCAGCAATGAATAGGTTGATACAAAGGTTCTTGTGAATAGTGTTACGATCACTTTGCAGGCCACGGAAAAAACAGAATGTGAAGATGCAGATGGCCAGGCAAACAAGAGAGATGACAATTCCCACCCAGGTGATGACAGTGAGGAGCAATTCGTGCACTCCATCTTTGTACTAGAAATAACCAAGAATGGAGAAAATTAATATGACTCTTTATGAGTATAAACAAAAACCTATTTTCACTAATAGCATCCAGGAAAGTTACTTGTTCATTACATGAGATGGACAAAATGTACTCAGTAGTTTCTCAGTCTCAGATCACCTTTCCAGAAGAGCAAGATTAGGGTAAGGAGAAGATGAGCAGGTCTGAGAGGAAAATGAAACTATTTAAGCCAGATCAGATAGCATTTTTACTTTTTCTATAGCTCGCTATAAACTCGTCAGACAAGAACAAGTAGAGAAACAGAACACTTTGAAAGTGCCACTAGGCTCTGATGCAAAGAAAGAGGAGAGCTTTCCCTGAGACATGCTATAAGAGTATATGTTCCTTACTACAGAGATCCACAGCAGAGAAGAAAGCAATGACTTACACAACAATTAAGATAAAATGCAGAATATGTTACGCATGTTAATTCCAGCTATAATCTCACATTTAGCTAAAGAAAGTTCCCTGTTTCAACTGTGACAGAATTACTTTTGTCATCTCGGTTATCTTTCCAGGGACCTTTCTGAACACAATGGTTTTCTGAGAGGCCCCATATCCTTGCAAATACTACATGTTCCAGGCCCTCCTGTCATCCAGTAAAGGGCTGACCTTCCTGCTCTAAGGGGAGCTGGCACTTGAGATTCCAGGGAACAGCCTGCACAGCTGTGCCTACAGATACTCTCCAGCTGTACTGAGGGGAAGTCTGTAAAACAGTTGTAAGGTGGTCAGCAACTAAAATATGACTTGAGGGAAACTCTTGTCCTTCCTTGTTTTTCTTTCCTATTATTTTGCTCGTAGCTTTATGGGTGAGGAAAAAAAGTGCTACAGAAAGCAAACGGCTTTGGAAAGAGTGGGTAGAAGGTAAAATACTTAAGAAACTTCCGCAACTTTGAATCTTGCTAAAAATTTAAAGCTCAGTCTTTAAAAGTCTGTTCCCTGCCGATGGCTAGTAACATTATTACCTACCACAATTTCCCGATGAGCCATAAGAATTGCAAAGTTGGTTAGGTGACTGCAAGCACACGTTGTATGAGTTCTATTTGTGTCAACAAGTTTGCAGCCTTGAGTTGACCAGTATCCCATCATAGTCCTCTCTGAGTAGTTCCAGAAGGAACAATTTGCATTGAAATAATTGTCAGGCTGGGAGATAAAAGGATAACATAAAATGAGGATTTAACACACTAAGATAGTAATAACAATTGTTTAATATGTGTAAAGGGTAATTTAGATTAAACTTTGCATGTTTCGGACAATAAGTTTTTCATCAGCAAAATTGCAGACTATGTCATACAAGGAAGACAGCTAGTTTGAAAGGGACTTTATAGTCTGAAACACTCTAAAATGTAGCCTCAATTATTGTAGACCCAATTTTAAACAATTATGATTTCCATCTTACAATTTTATGCACTGATGGTACATTATAGCTATCTTTACTTTCTGCAAAAGTAATACTGAAGATTTATTCTGAGGACATTTTTACTGCAATTGAGAATTTGGTAATATGATCTTTTTCCTTTGACTCTCACCTTTGGTCAAGCCAAAGTCATGTGAACAGACATCAGAAAAAAGTTCATTCCTCAATGAAAAAAAGTCAACGCAGATTTATAAAAAGAGGCAAAATGAGAGGAAAATCCAACTGTATTTTCTTTATCATGGTAGTGATTATTTACTGTCCCCATGTGAGACATGAAAACAGAAAAGACCAAACTAATGAGCAAGTAAAAAAAATCAAATAAATTACTGTGAAGAAAACATAAATAACAAGCCAAAATACAATACTTTGTTCTTCACTGAATAAAAGTATTTAAACAATTTGCACAGGTTTCCAGGACTTGGTCCAATATTAATGCAAAAAGTTAAAAGTGTCATTAAAACTTGTCACATCAGACCATCATGAATCTTAACAGCTATTTTCTACCCTGCTACTAGAGGTAAGAGTTAATTTTCAGTTAGAAACAAATTAGTCATTTACATTTTCATGTTGATTACTGAATTAGCTTTCATTAAGAATACACTTAAGTTCTAATAATCACTGAACCAGGCTCATTTAATTTTATGTTCATAGACTTAACTAAGCTTGTGTCTCTGACCTAGTCCAACATTTAAAATTCAAATGGAAAAAACGTTATTTTTCTACACTGCTTTTCTCTCTTGCTGATTTTATGACCTTCCCATTAATTCATTAGCATAACTCACATCAATGTGTTCCAGCGTAAAATGCACAGGATCAGTCAGGTACACCCGGCTGGACTCCTTGTTGATAGAGGCTGCAATGACGTGGGAGTTCACTGCGATCGTGCTATTCCGCCCAGCAAAGTCGCTGCCTAACTTTATGGTTGCATTTTCTGTGCTGAGAAAACGCCCTAAACTTTTGTAAATGATGAAAACCAGTTTTGCTAATCCTACAAAAGAAAAATATCCCATCATCATGCCACAGAAGTCCACAGAAAGACAGCAACCTGTACTCTAATGAACTGACAATAAAGCAGCAGCAAACAGAGAGACATTTTCAGGTTACAGATTTAAAGAAAAGCAACCAGGTACCCATGATGTTTGAGATAAAGCTACAAAGCTGTTTTGCTGTGTTTTGTTTTGATATTTTAACTAGGGGAGGTAATGTAGGTTTTATAAAAGTTAATGGAGTTTCAGTATTCCACGCCCAAGACTCACCATTCCTGCTGTTCTGTTTCACGGTGCTTGCAGAGAGCTGAATAGAATTCCCCCCTTTGCTGCCCTGAGGAAATTTCAAGTCCTGCACCTGGCCCTCCGTAATGAGCACTGCAACATCCAAAACTAGGCAGACCCGAGGAAAGGGAAAAAAGAAAAAAAGTGGTAAAAAAGGAGACTGCACAGAAAGTCTCTTGGCCAGACTGCAATATGCCAGATGACAATATTTCCCCCACTCTTTATTCAGTTTTCTCACACTGCTGTCCTAATTTGCCACCGTAAAGACAGATCTGTACCACATGCTGCAAGCACAATTAGTTTCTTTAACTAAATCCAGTGCATGCTACTAAAATAAAAAGCATTTTAATAGTGATAACATGACATCAAACTTTGTTTTTCTGTGTGCCCCCAAAACATTCGCTTTTGCAGAGAAATGTTAATTTTGAAGCTCCTAATGTCTATGCAGGACTCTCTGTTGAAAAATTCAAAACTTTAAATATTGGTTTAGATACAAAGTTTTAAAACAGTCAGCAAACAAACAACTATGTATACTTATGCCATGTGTTTAGCTAAATAAGCATTTGTAACTAAAAAGAATTTCTAGCTTTTTTCCTAAATCTGAAAAGGTTTCTAGGTTATGGAAGGTACAAAGGTTTACAGAAAACTATTGCTTGGTTCTTCTAAAAAAATACTTAAATTCAGAAATTAGATGCCACTCAGCCTTACTTCAAGTATTAACTTTCTAATACATTGTATATTGGGAAGCTTTCATGGGATTACCACCAAAAGCTGGATTCCCTTGGATATGTAAAATCATATAGGTCAGAGTGGTAAATTTGTTGACAAATATCTGCATTAGATTAAACTGGTTTAACTATAGGTCTATACTACAGATGGACAAAATGTATGATATTAGGCAATTATTTCTTCCTCTAAGCCACACATATGTATGTGCGCTGGGAATTCAGTCTTGCGTGGCATCAGTAATGTGTTACTATGACTTCAAGACAGCCTATCACAAGAAGTGATATTCAGACAAGTCTACTGAGCTCCATGGAACTGCTCGTGAACATCCCGAGAGAGATTTCTGTGACTCTACCCACATTCTTTCAGAAACAACTGGTGCAGTTACTTTGATAAGGGACTGTAACACCTTTCCCCATCCTTTTCCAGTACCTGTCTACTCAAATTAAAAACTAGGCAGAATCATCTTCGACAGTTACAAATATGCAGACATTGAAACGTGAAAAGCCTCATTTCTGCAGTCTATTCCAAGTCTCCATCTCAGTACCCCCCAAATTAGCAGACGTTCAGCTTCCTTGTGCCTCAGTGAGACTACATTAATCTCTGTAATAGGATGAAGGAATTTTAATTTTATGCATAGCAATGATTTTTGCTTTAACACATCCTGCGTACCAGTATCTTCACATCTCTAATACCAAACTCCTTCATTTCTCTGTCACCACTTAAATTCCAAATTATGCTCCAACTATCTTCAGCTATTTTGCAGTCTCTGGAGCATAGCTATTCAGCATTATGGGAGATGTAGTTCAGTGAACACATTTTTACCTGAAGGCAGTTATGTTTAGTATAAACATTTGGCCTATGTTCTGAGTGCCTAAAATATCTAACTGGCAGAGTACGTTACACAAAAGTAATTTAAATTCATTAGGAACAGTTTATATATAACAGGAAAGCATTTCTGAAGCTCTACAGAAAGCAGTTAACTCAAAAAATCCATACTCTGCCATTTAAGCACTCTTCATATCCATACATTCTGCTAACGATTTTTCAGTAGTAAATCAACTTTGCAACATCAACCACTTTCCATTATATACTGTATTAATGACACTAAAGAAGAATGCTGATTTTGAAGAGCTAAGCAAGAAAAGTGTGTCTCACCCGCTTAGGATCATTTACCTTTCCACCAAACATTATGCAGCTCCACTTTCAAAGAGTATGTCACTCTCTGGAGTGTTTTTTCTGACTTTCCATAAAGCAATGTGTAAGAATAACTTATGCTTGAAAGAAATTTACTTACCAATATTTTCTGTGGGCATTGAGACTCTAGTTGGTTCTAAGAGATTATCAGCCAAGACAAAAGCCCCTTCTTCTAATGTATCAAGTAGCATTGTGGCTGCATGGGCTTGCTCTGAAGAATTCATGTCCTTCCAGGACTCCAGAGCTTCAGGCCTGAGCAGGTTGTCCACTGTATCCACAATTGCCTGCATTCATTAGAAAACTATCATTAGGCCTGATTGCCCTAGGCAGCTGGGGAAAATTTCCAACATTATTTGGTGACAATTATAATACTTAACTGTCAGAATGATTTACTGTGATTTAATGGCACTAGAAGACTATTTTCAAAGTAAAATATTTTCCATCCTCTCACTGGATAAGTGCAGTTAGCCACTAGCATTGTGTGGTCTCTAAGTGGTAAACATGCAGATTTGACTTGCCTCGTATCAGATAAAAAGACAGTCTTATTAATGTGCTGAAAAATGTAAAAATAAATGCTGGAAGTTTTGCCTGAAGCTTTCATCTTGAAATTAATGTCAAAATGCATAAATTCTATTTAAAAATACTAATGCTCAAATTGGCATTCTGCAGTTTAGCCTGCAATGACAATAATACGCTTCTGGAAACTTAGCTGAACTTATCAGACACAGCACTATAAACTACTTGTCTATGACAAACTGCCTTCTTTATTAGAGAAGGCATGAAACGAAGCTGACTCAGTGGATATAAATTAGCTTGGGGTATTCCCATTCCCTCTCCTGATCCTGTACCTGTTCATAGATACTTAAAAAGATTACTAACTCACATTCCTGCACAAAGGTCAGTTAAAGGAAATCAATAGAGCAAACAAGATGTCCACTGGCTGTCCCTGTTATCAGTGAAGGCAAAACTGTAAAACTGAATAAACCTGCCATTTTAAAAAGTCTTTTTTGTAACAACTCTACGATCATGTTTTAAGGCTCATTAAGCTGTATATAAAGTAACAGTAAATAAGGAAGAAGAAGAATTCCATGACATGATTACATTATTTTTACAAAATAATCCAGAGTAATCAGTTAATCAATTGAAGGCAGGCTCTTACATTAATGCATAATGTATCTGTGCATTGAGTATGCTGTGCATTGAGTACACCATGCATTGCGGAAACACCCTGTTTACTCTGTCCCATTTATCAAGTCATAATGTGTCATTAAGCACATATATAATTTGTTTGATCAATTTAAAAGCAATGGGAATGGAAACAGAACACACTGTACAAACAGAAAGATGTCGGTCTCTAATACTATATTGTGCAAATAAACGAACAGGAAAAGTTGGTCAAGGCTATTGTCAGAGCAACATTAATTAACCCAATCCATTTTAATATCCTCTTTCTGTCTGTATTGTGAGCCACCACGACCTTCCTGGCAGGTGGAAGATACTTCGAAGTGGCATTAAAGCCTTTTTTCTTTCTCTAATGGAAGACAGAAAGTCAAAATGCTCACACTGATACTGCTGCAGCCATTAAACAGAGTGGAACAGAAATTGGTCTGCAGAGGCCAGATTCATTACTCACCAAGAAATACAGATTGGAGTCTCTAATCTGAGGTACAAATGAATCCTCTGTCACAAAGTGGGAACTTGCTTCATTTGCATAGTGTAAGTCAGCTTTTGATTTGTAATTTCAAGAGGTTTATTAGTCTTATCTAAGCAGAGAAGCCCATTTGAGACCTACAGAAATGACACTGGCTAGAAATTAAGGTTGCGCTATGGTTTCTTGTTTATCTACATATAGCACTGACAGTATGTATTGGTTAATATGAAATGCTTTTTATTTATTATGGGACAATCTAGCTCTGCATTTTTCCTATTGAAAATTTTCTCCTGCCCAATATTTCTACGGTGTTCTTTCAGACAGAGGCATGTGTATGCAGGAAGATCACACAGCTGTTGGAGTAACACCATTACTGCTCATGTTCATTTTCTCTTAAAAATGAAGTATGAAAACTCAAGCCTACTCAAACCATATCTGTTAGATTTCCCTTTACTATTAAAAATATTTTCTAATAAATAATTTTCTAATAAAAAGCTATGACTATTATTATTATTCGAGGAGTGAATTTCTTTCCTGATCTTTGTCTCTTTTTGGCAAATTTTTGCATAACTGACATCTCCCATCCACTTTGAGGGATGCAGGATAAAAGCCAAAGTGTCCTGTATAGAGAAATGTCTCTTAACCAAGAGTCTGAATTATCTTATTATGTTGCGAAGTATTTCAAACTTCTTTTCAAAAATCATTTACATTTTATCTCAGAAGGTACAAGTAAAAATCAGTTTTAAAAGAAACTTTGAAAAGATGTGCAATAAAATTTTTCAGACAGACATGATTTTGTTCTAGGACTTTTTCTCAGAAGTGCAAGGTGACGTTACTGGCATTGTTTCATAGAGCAGAAGCTGGCCAATGCAGACTACCACCATTCTACAGCGGATGAAAGAAACTGAAAATCAGTTAGCAATGTGTTACATGCCTTCCACATAACCTGGTTAATCAGACAAGTGTCACACATTTTACTAGTAAAGTTAGAGAAATGTTTGTCTTTGCATTTTATCCTGAAGTCACTGAATCTGGCTTTTGTAACAATTCTTAAAACTGTAAGAAAGAGTGATGTCACAACATATAAAAATACACAAAGAACAAAGCAGGCTATATAATGTACATTTTTCATGCAAGCAAATTAACTCTTAACAGTCTTTGATATAAAATACTATCCAAACTGAAGTAATTTCTGTTAAGTTGCTAGCTTTTTCTCCTATCCAAAGTTGTATTATGAGAGAGATGTTACTTCCAATTCAGATAACCATTTCTGCTCTTTAAGTTTTGAACAAGTTAAGGTAAAATAGGTATAAACTTTGACCTTTAATTTTTTTTTTAGTGTTATACCTGTGCAAAGCCAACATTTGTACAGTTGATATGGGGCACAATACACATTTATCAAAGACTGAAATACATAGGATCATGCAGCAAGATGATAAAGCGTGGCAGGTTGCTGAAGCAGGGAGAAAGCAGGGTGACAGCACAGGAGAGATACCTTAAGGTAAGCCCTGCATGTCTTCTCGCGTTTTTGGAGCTTTTTAGTAAAAAAGAGAAAACGAGAAGTTAGACAAGTTCTGTAAAGCTCAAAAATATCAAGAAATTAAGTCTGGTGCTTCAAAACCTGAATTTGAACTACAGCCTGGACATTGATTTTGCTTCTGTCCAGCAATGACTATAAAAAACTACTGCATAGGCAGCATTTTTCCCCAGTTTGTACACAGGCGCCCAGGTATCTTTGCCCAAGAGGTGCCATTTGTGTGAAAAGGTGAAAGGAGAGTATTCTTGTGTGGACATTTGATCTGTCTCTAGGAAAACTCCTCTAATGGCAGCTAGGGACTGTAAATTAAACTACTGCCACAATAACAGAGGAGTACATGGAGATCTCTAAAGAAAGCTGAAAAAATGTTTCGTTTGTAGCTTGTTGAATAGGCTGATGCAAGGAAGAGGCTGAGAAATACAGCATTTCCTCTGAGAAAAAGAGGAATGGTAATAATACTTGTGATGTGCATTTAAACCACAAAGACATGAGTTTTCTCTGAAATGTTTCTCTGAGCATCATTCCTGAGAAAACTTACTTGTGTTTTAGATACACACTTTAAGGTATTTTTATAAGATCGACTGTAAGTGATGTTGGTTTCTTTAAAAGACTAAGAAAGTGCTATTATTCTGCAGGAAGTTGGATTAAAATAAAACCCTGCACCTATGCAGAATCCCACTGATTTTATTACATGTTCAGGGTTAAAAGGATCACTGGATAAACATGCTGGTTTGTTACAGAATTTCTGAGAGCTAATGCCCATTTCCTCACACTAGTTATAATGCATTCCAGATTTTAATATGAGACACAGCTATGTATTTTAGGACCAGGCAGCTATTGTAAATTATATCGTATTCCCTAAAGAAGGTAATTGCAACTTTCCACTGTGTATTTACTGCTGTTTTCTCTTACATGTTTATTCCAGTGCTATAGGCATGTAAAACAAAGTATAGATTAGTAATTCTGCAAGGAAAAAAATAAAGAAACCAAGGGCAATGGTTATCCCAGCAGGGGGAGGTGACAGGAGGTGTGTACCTTGTTATAACTCCTTCCAGCAGAGTCTTTTTCACTGGGCCGCAGTTCCTGCAGCTGAGCATCCAAAATGTCCACAAGCTGCTCCATCAGTCTCACTGATGAACTAACATCGCCAGCAAAGACAGGTCCTTTGGTGTGTTTAGCCAGTTCATTGGCCAGACTAGCAGCATTTTCTCCACTTCTGATCTGAAATGACAAGTTTATATTATCTCAGCAGGGTCCCTTGTTCTGCTTGCGGCTTCTAATTCCAATTCCCCATGTACCTTTGTTGTGGTGAAATAACCATTTGCACATACATTGAAATCTGTAACTAATTGAGACCAATAACGTTCTCTTTATCTCGGAAGATTAAAGGTTCTTAGATCCGTGACACACAAAAGCAGTTCTTAACAGCCATCAAAACCAGAAATCAGACTGGGACTTTCAGGCTAGATATTCTATTCATCTTCACTTTTATTTTACTGCCATTATCAGACAGTAAGAAATCTATTTGTTCGTACTAGTGCTTGAGGCATTTGAAAGTCAAGTAGCCTGGTACTGACAACAAATTATCCAGTTTTCATAAACTTAGTACATCTCAGTAGGGAAGAAAAACACAGAAAATGGCTCTGTGCTCTAATCATACTGTTATTAATTCACTCAGAAAAAAAAATCTGTTTATTACTGTATAATTTTCACTAAACCAAAAACCTTTCTGTATACTAGGTTTTTGCTGCATTTATAATATTTGATTTATTAAGCAAATACAGCTTTTGTTTTTCGAACATCTTTCGAACATGCTTTAAATAGCGATGAAAATATGTAATCAGATTCAATAAAAGAACTTAAAGAGAGAGACTGTACCAAAACACACATATGCACACAAAGTACACATAACTCTTTCTACTTTAAATGAGCACAGAATAACAAAGAGGGCTTCAACAAACTGAATTATTAATGCTCAGAGTTAAAATCCTTAATCACCAGTGTACAGCAGATTAAAAGGTTTCAACCAACCTTCTGAGCCAGCTGATTTACCCAGTGTGAGGTGCAGTTGCTAAGATCAGGGCCTTTGGGGTTCCACATTCCAGTTAAGACCACGCAGAGATACGAGGCAGTTCCTACAACAAATACAGAAGATGACAGTGAAATGGAAACCAGTTTTCTGCACACATTCAGGAAATCAGCTACACTGGGCTATGCAATGTTAAATTCTGAATGCCACTAATGGCAGTAGCTGACAATAATTGACAAAATGTAAGGAAATAATGCAGATTACAAACAGCAATAAAAAAAGTCAGTGAAAAGTACCAGACGTTTTCTGCAAATAAACAAAAAGCCCTTGATTTATCCTGGAGCTCATCCAGGAGAGCTCATAATGAGAAAGGCAGCTGTAAGCATATTTCACAACAGTCCTCAAGCAAAGCCCTAAAATTTGACCTGGATTCTCAAAACCACATGCACAAGGTAATTCTGCAGTTACGCTCAAATGCCATTTGCAGATTAAAACTTGACCATTGCCTGCAGATACTGTATTCTCCAAGTAACAAAAAAATCATGTGACAGGCAGCTTGAGATTAAAACAAACAATTCACCATAAGAGAGCAGCACATTGCTTTTGAAATGTCTGCCTGAGATCAAGATATATTTTTAAAGGCAATACCTCGTGTTCCTTTGGGGCAAGGGCGTTCAACCATCATTCCTCTTTGTGTCTGAGGCCAGCTAATCCCCCTGGCCTCAGTCGGTTCACAGAATCTCTCTGGCAAAGGGAAAAAACTTGTCACGGGAGGAATTTTGGTTGTGGAAATGGGTGGCGGTGGCTTGGGTCCTCTGCTTCCTTCCTTTGTTCCTCCAGCTAATGTTGTGCTTATGGGACCTTTCTGTGATGTGGTGCTAGTGGTTGACACTGTGGTTTTGTATAGCTCTGCTGAAGAGGTTATTGTCACTGTTGTGGTAGGCACTGCACAGAGAAAATTAGAGTAATAATAAAGTAAATTACTTCAAAATTATATATTAAAAATTTCTTTAAATGTTATTTATGCAGTTTTGCAAGATTCTCACTTGTCTCCTTTCCTTTATCTTAATATTACTCTTATTGCTAGTCTGGGTGCCTAAGACATAACTTTGATAATTTTTTTTTACTGCCAGCTCATACTAGTATGGTGTTTCAGCACATTCTCAAAATAATCTCCTCTGCAATAAAAATTGATAGTTACATTTCTAAAGGCTGAAAAGCCTAGTGAGTTATCAGTACATAACAAACACGCTCAAAGCAATTAAAGATTTCTTAATCACTTTTGCAGAAGGAGTAACTCAATAGACACAATCATTTGAATCAGCATGCTGTAAACAGTGCAGTCCAGCTCTAACAAAGGTAGTGAGCTGTAACTAACAAGACCATTTTAAAAAAAATAGACCCCAAAACTTCAAGTCACCCAGTACACACCTTCCAGGAAAATAATTACGATAACATCTTCCTACCCAGCAGTCATTCTGGTTGAGAGAGCTGCAGCATGCCCGATTAGCTCCAAACAGAAGTGGCACCTAGCATGTACGAGGTGTTCTCATGTTCAAACACTTCAGGCCTTAACATCCCTTTTTGATAAAGCAGGTATGAAGACGCAACTCATTCAAGCCAGTGGCAAGTACTTAGTTTAATCTTTTATGAAACACTAGGATCGACTTAGGCCAAATCACTTCTGCCTGGGACTCACAGCTGCTCACTCCACTGACCCACGTCGGGAACGCATCACTGGAGCTGCTGAGGTACAGCCCGAGCTCTGACAAGGTTTTGAGGCTTTGGAGAGATAATACCAGTTAATGCTAGTGGAGAACACAGCCTGGAATTCATGTTCATCACCTTCAAACTGTGTATTGAGCAATGGCTGAAATAATGCAAGCGATCAAAGTAACTGGAACAGTTATCATTAATTATTTCCAAATCTCAATTAGTGTTCACAGTGTTCTACAAGAACATAAAAGTGCAGATCCTTTTGCTGAGAATAAATAAGCTAAAACCATGTATTTTTAAATCCTAACTGATACAAGAATAAATGAAACTAATTTATGATTAACATCAGTGGATAAACTGGCTTTTTCTTTTCATCTTCTTCTGCTATGCCCTTGAACTAGACAACACATCTTCTGTAAGTTAAATCATAAAAAAAAAGCAAAGAAGCACTGCCTCACTTTCTTTTGGCAGATATTTTTTAAGTAGTGTTTTGAGTAAGATTAACTTTCAGTAGTTTGGCAGATCACAATTATTTCAGAATCCTTTTTCAATTATATTCCAGTTATATTAGGATTCTCAAATATGAATTTATCTTATTTTCACATGAATTCAGAATGGAGTTTTTGAACATCACAATGCAAAGATGTGCTTTTCTTCTCTCTCTTGCTCACAAATGAGGAATTTCTTTAGTGCTGTCTTCAGTCTCATTCTTGGTTGCTTGAATACTGTCTGTGTAATTGTGCTGAATTGTGGTGTAGCCAGCTACTATGAAACCTATTGAAATCCTCAGATCTGTTCTGCAAGTACTTGCCTGACATCTTGTGAAACTGCTGTAATTTTCTTTTGATTACAATGCATCCAGCTTTCTAGTGCTTTCCCAATTAACATTTGTCAAAAGCATTTGCAATCACTTGCAGAAGTGTTAGGCAACGCCTGCTGAATCAGGTCCTGGGGAACGGAGAACTGGTGGGCACAGAGAATGATGCAGGGGACAACCAATTATTACTATCTATCCCCTAACACATTGTGCTAATTAGTACATATTTAATCACTGAAATGTGTATTAGCATTATTGCAATTACTACTCAAAACCTATAATGTTTAGGATAGCTTTGTCTCAGGAGCAAAATATCACTGTAAGAATTCATAACAACTCTCTTAAGTTCAGTAGTGAGGTAACAATTTTCAGAACATGTTTTGTGCTGTACCCTGAGCTAAAATATTCTGCTGCCACTACTTTAGGTAGAACAATTTGAATGCTATCCATTAAAATCAGTTTCAACACACACCACCTATGATTCAAAAACGACTACATAGCAGGACGTACTATAGAAATATATTTGTAATCTAACATTTTAGGAGAAAGACTTCAAAACCATCTCTCACAAAACTGGAAAAAATAGAAGCAATCTCTAAGAGACTTTACCTTGAATTAGATTTTTAAGAAGAAGAAGTCAGTGCAGAAAATTCCAGACAGTGCTGGAAATCTGGGAATATCTGAGAAAATAAGAAACAACTGAACAGGAATACATCCACCTGTTAGAAGGCAGATCATTTTGTTTTTAATTATCTGTTGGAGAACACGATCTGCAAGGCCATTCTACTGAGCTGCAAGAAGACACATGGTAGCTGCCACCACCTGATGTGTCTTGTTCTGAAAGCAGAGGGTGATGGCATCTGCAGGCTCACACGCAAGGTCTTGCAGAGCAATTTGCCAATAGAAGATAATGACAGTGATGATGAATATGCCACAACTAAGAAGAAGAACAAACTCCATGTCAATGTTACTACCCTATTGTTCCAAGCAGCAGTACTGAGCCTCTCTACAAGGCTGAAGATACATAATTTTTGTCCAACACCAAAAAAGACACTTCTACAATGTGCGATTCTATTTTTGACGTTTTGGCTAAGCTTGACATGCTGAGGAGAACCCCCAAACCTCTTTTCTAAGAATAGGTGTGTCTCACTATAGGCTGACGACTGTCTTTGTGAAACAAAATATATATAAAGAAAAAAAAAAAAAAGAGCAATAGGAAGTAAACCCACAGACTCAAGTTGGGGGTAATTAATTTACATTTGTTTCATGCAATTACCAACAGCTGATGTAAACAGTTACATGTACTATTGGTTTCTAAAAATGAAGACACCACTGGCGTAAAACTTAACACCTGTTTAACAGTGTGATGTCTATAAAAAACATAACACAATTGCCTAGGACAGCAGGGGAATAGTAACTCTGTTTCCCCAACTGACAGTGAAGAGCAGATTTAGAGAAGGCACACAAGCTATGTAGTATTCTTTGCCAGCAGGTTTCTATTCTAAGCAGGCATAAAATATATTTTTTAAAAACCAAACCAAGTCAAAACAAAAAAATCCCCACCCAAAATACAACTCTAACCTTACATTTAAAATTGTCTTGAAATGCCCAGATGATGCACTGCTTCTGGAAATACTTCTATTTTCATCTCCAGCATATAGGTAATTATAGAAATCGGCTGTATGTATTTTTCAGTTAAATGTATACCCTTATAGGACAGATATTTTGATGCATTTGGACATGTAAATACCTATATGCCCACCTTTGCTTTCAAAAGGTGCTATACACTGAGCTGCCATGTAAAGCAATGCAGATCTGAAACCAGTGCAAATCCAGATTTCCCTTCCTAGTGCATATTACCACTGTGTGCCTGTTTTCATGCTTCAGTGAATAGCAGGGAAGTCACTAAGACTCACGCAATTATCTATAGGTTCCAGCCATTATGGTAGCCAGTATTCTATTGACCCTGCCAAATCCCATTTAGCTGACAGTGAAATGTTTACATAGCCGTTCATACATATATACCCTGAAAATGATAACAACTACGCCACAAAATTAGCAAAATACCTATGATCAAGAAATGTGCTATCTGGTCCCTAATCTGTTGTCCTTACTTGTACAGCCACTCTTTAATCAACCTGTAGTGTATCAGATTCAATATAACAGTAACGATCTAATTTACTTAACAATTTGCTGCATGACTTCATTGTAGATTCTCAGTGTTATAAAGATTTAGCTGTACTAGTCTCCTATTATTTCAAGCCCTTAGTGATAGTACTTTCTGAGTTTCTGTTCTGTCCACACTCACAACATCCGTATTTCCCTGCAGTGATCCAATAAAACTTAATGATGGGTATCATGGTACAAAAGGGGAGACAACTTTAGTTTGAACAGTTTGCACAGTTAGCACAAATTGGGATGAGTGTAGATGAAATCTCTCCCTAACGCACTAACACAGAACAAAAGGATTTATCTCCTTCTTGTTACCAAGGAAACCCTACAATGTAATGCTCATATTCACTTTCTAGGGGGAAAATTCCCTTCATTCTTCCTGATCTTTTAACTTAAAAATCTTTTAAAACTTCCTGTTTCAGTGAGAATCCATTTGGTCCCTGGGATATCTCCTTTAGAATGAATGTAACAGGACATACCCACTAAATTTATCAAGGATATAAAAACTCTGGTTTGTTTCAATTTTTTCATAGTGGCAGGATCTGATATATTTTATTTTGTTTCTAAATTATGGTTTTCATTTTTAAATGTGATTTTTAAACTTAACCTCAGAAAATGTGCTCTTCTGCAATATCTGAGTGGTACTTATCAGCCATAGCTCTGAAAATCATTTCTGCATCTATGTAGACTCAGATATACACTGAGGTGTAGAAGAGGCTGAATGTTTAACATGTTACACTGTCTTGGCAGACATGCTGCAAATGCCAGGAGACACAAGCACTGCAGAAACAGGAGGACCCCCCTGAGAAAACTGCAGCGTTTCCTCAGCATCAGATGTATAGACGTGGTGCACAGGGATATGTTTTAGCCATGGACAGTTTTGGGTTTATAGTGGGACTTGATGATCTTAAGGGCTTTTACAAACCTAAATGTTCTATGCTACATCTATGTATTATAATTCCCATGGGAAGAGAAGAAAAAATGACACATGAAGAAGGAGGTGAAGGGAGTTTCTAAGAGCAGCAGACTGTACTGTCAAGGTAAAACAACAGTCTGGCTGTTGCATGTGCTAGAAGTCTGAACAGTTCTCTTGAAGATTTAACAAAATAAGTGTAAGGGGGAATATAATGTAGACAGTTTTAAGAGGAGAAAATGGTGTAGGTTTGCAGCAAGGCCAAGGCCAACATCAGGTTAATTACAGTGGTATTTCAGAGGTTTCAATAAGCAGATTTAAAAATTAAAGAAACAACAGAAAGAAAAAGGCAAGTTTGGGGTCACGGATGAGTCCAAGATTTTGGCCCTGGGAGCAAATGCAAACCCTTGAGCTCAAAAGTTTGACTCTAATGTGACAAATCCATCTTTCATGTAGGAAGAAAGACTTGTTTTTGAAGCACTCAGTAGTTGAACATTATGGTGTAGACAAGAACTGATAGCCAAGACAGATAGATGAGAAAAAAAAAAAAAAAAAAAAAACAGTGTGTGTCTATATATCATCATTGCTCCCACGGCAACAGAGGGAACACAGATTGCGGAGTTTCCCACAATGGCCCCAAGTTAACCATTCGAACAGAAAAGGCCACGACTTCCAATTTTGAGGAACTGACCTTGTGACACCATTAAATACTTGATATTGAAGTACCACTGCAAAAGACACTAAAAGAAGGTTCTTGTGTAGGTGACTTAGAGAACATTATCCTGTGTCTTTTGAGTAGATTATTAAGTAATCTGAGTCAATAACAAAAAAACTCAAACCAATCCATAACAGTAGAAACATGAAACTGCCCTTCATCAAAGGTGCTGAAAATCTGGTCTATTTCCATATATGTATCATATATATAGATCCTTTACCTGCGTAACAAGAGAAGGTATGATTTTTTATACAGACTTTATGCTGAAACAAAGAGTAACTGAGAATATAATACAAATAAAAAAGCTAGAATCTTTTCTTCTTTCTACAGCAGTACATTTCAAGGACAATCATATTAGATAACTTTTCCTTTAATTTAGTAGTCTTTAACTACAGGCAATTGGCTTAGGCGAAAGAGGAAATGAACTGAAACGTATTCTTAGATCTGCTATGTACAGATCCATACAAAATCAAAATAATGGGTGTTGGCTTTATGTAAGGAAAAACACTGTTTGTGAATATATGCATTACACATTCAAATAAACCTAGTGCCTTCATATGGTTTCTATATTTTGAAAAGGCCATAATCAAACTATATTTACTTATGTCATAACGCATTTAAAACTCAAACTCACAAATCACTCAAAATACACTCCTCTGTATTCACGGGTGAATGGGCAAAGAGCTCAGACGAGAGGCAAGCACCCTGTGGTGTGCCCTTGGAACCCTTCTTGCCTAGGTCTGGTTAGAATAAACCATTTCTTCCCCTTCCTTGCATGTCAGCAAGGAAACCAGGAACATTAAGGGGTGCTGGTGGACACTCAAATCTCTTTCTGGTATTAGATGGGATGTGGCCAGCACATGCACTGAAACTCAGGATTTTGGAAACTCTCATACTAAAACATTAAGAAATGTCTTATTTGAGACCTTTGATGATTTACTAAAGCAAAGGCAGAATTCCATAAAGCCTTTTCCTCCATCCCTGCCCTTCCTTAACACTTTTTCTTCAATGCAGTGATTTAAAGATTAGCTTTTGCCACATTTGCCCAAACTGAGAAAGCTCCTTAGAGCCTGCACTTCCATTTTCTCTCTTAATATTAAAGCTTTGGAGAATTTAAAATGCATCTTCATCTCAGTTAAACAGAATTAAAAGTGACATCATGCATGAGAATGTATGAAAATGAAAGCCTTAAATTTTTTTCTAATTACATAGGTGGGTATGTCTCTGCTGAGAGCAGCCCCAAAGTCTCCCTGAGGAATGGACTAGCTTGATATACAGGACGGCTTGCCAGGATGGCTGCCCTTGCAGCCAAAGCTGAGTCCCCAGACACCTGAAAACTGCCTGAGCCTGGCCACATACTGCCAGAGACTGGACAGATCATCACTTGGCTCTGGAGATCACTCATGGATCAGTTCTAAACTGCCTTGTTCTGCTGCGTATTGTGTACTTCTTTACCTGGAAAAGCTATATGCATGTTGATATAATTGTGTGCACACTTCTTAGTTTGCACTGCTGTGCCTGAATCAGCTCCACTGAAGCAGGATAGCTGCCTTTCATGTGGAGAAGCCATTATTATTACATTTTTGAAGCAGAAAAAGCAGCTGCTAAACATGCATACCAGTTAGATGAGAGAAGTGAAGTATTACCTTCATTGCTAAAGGAGCTTATCAACATTCTGTTCCTTGCTGTATGCATCTTCTGCCACGGAGCATTTATCTTGGTATTTACTCTTCTCTGCAGACGTTAATATGTGGCTGTGCTGTTCATGTCATTTTTAGGGATTTCTGAGCCCTCAGAAGCTCTGTTTATTCCCCCTCTTTTGGCAGTTAGTGTCTTTCCTTTTAGCTAAGTTATTCTAACTCCAAGTGAGCTGAACTGCAACTGTAATGGACTTACATATAAACCTGCTAAGATGTTGAATAATCTTGTCTAACCTGGCATTAAAAACTGAAAATAGGGCTGCAGGAGAATACTTATGCTTGGTACTGCACATTAACCCCTGACATCTCCTCTGGGACCTCCTAGCATACATCAACTCTCAGCTGCTGGCGCCAAGAAGTTAAAAGGTCTGCTTGTATGTTGTAATCAATTCAGAAGTCAGGTAACACTGAACGAATGGGAACAGGCTTCTGGCCCACCATGAATGAACTCAAACTTAGTTTAGCTATAGAAGTCAGACTGACTGATGGTACACACTAAATAAACAATTTCTCAACTCGTTCTTAAACACAGAAAAGCTGAACACATGTATTTTTTAAAAAAATGAAAGAAAGAAAAGCACAAGCCTATAAACCAAATAAAGAAATTCTCTTCACAGGTTCTGCAAAATTTCCTTGCACCACTGCCATTCTGTACAGTGCAGACAAACAACTCTTTCCTGTCTTTCTGACAAGAGCTAAATCTAGAACAAAAAGTATCATAACACAATTATCTGAATGGAAATACAAAGAGATTAAAAATGAGAAAACCCAAGTTCTTACCTTGGGCAGGATCAGGTGGGCCAAACTCCAAAGAATATCGCAGAATGAAGTTGTTATTCCACACATACAGCTGGTTGTCTCTGGGGTTGTAATCCACTGCGGCGATGTACTGGTACTGGTTGGGGAAAGGAATGTCCACATGCTCGCCTCTGCTTAACCGGGTATTGTAGATGTAATCGATGGCATTCTTGCCGGTCTCACTCTCATTGTCCTGATACACTGACCGCACTACGTATAGGACACCACATATCATGAAAGCATTGGATGCTCCCCGCTTGTCATACGTTGTTTCCCAGGTGGCTTCAAAACGCAGGGTGTAGGGATTCAGCTGGCTAATTACGATCATCCCATTGTTTTGCTCCGTAGCATAAATTACCCATAAGCCATTTTCATCAACTGCCAAGTCAATGTCAGTCTTTCCCCCCCATCGGTATGGGGAGGTGTCATGGTAATTAGCATAATTGATTATGGCCTCTCCACTCTTAATTCTAGTCCTCAAATCAAATTTTACTATGTTCCTAGTTCTTTCCTTGTTAAAAAAGACAGCGCCATCATACACTACAAATCCAGTGCCATCAACTCTATTTGGCAGTTTATATGTTGTCTGCTGGCGTCCATTTTGGAAGTCCTCTAAAGAAGCATATTCTATCAAAGTATCGGTGCGGTATGGAGTCCATGGCATGAAGTATATTTTATCTGCAGCCTGGAGAGGATCTTTGCACCAAGCACCTGCTTTTTGTTCAGCTTCATATAAATACGGTGAGTCCACAATTGCTTTCAACGTCCCCGGGCAAACAAAAACTAACAGTCACAGAAAGAAGTAAGACAAGAATTGCGTCAAATTAAGACTTTCTCATAGTAAATGGAAAAAAATTAAGGAAAAAAAAAAAGGAAGGTAAATCATAATGACTGTGTCAGGAAGAAAAAAAATCAATTTAATTGGCACTAGATTATACCTTATGTTATAATTAATGCAAGTATCACCCTTTATCATCCACTTTTCTTAAAGTTACCATGTTCTTGCTGTACCAGTATGGAAAGTGGATGGGAACTGTTTTCACTAGTACAGACCAAGGCTCAATGGCATACACAGACAGCTGAAAATGTAGAGCTACTCCTGAATTTTCATCTTAGACTTTTAGTGAGTACACATTAACGTTCCAGAGCTTTTAACTGGTGTGCAGCAGTGCGCTAGGTCATTTCAGTCCAAAAAAAAAATCACATCAACTTGTTTAGAACTTTAAGAAGTGGTGAGGCTGAAAAAGGAGGTGCCTCGATTAAAAATAAAGGAACAAAACAAATCATCAGGTATATAGAGAAAGCAATTAGGAGCAGAGAAAACAAAACACAACCAAAGCAATGAATGAAACAGACCAGGAAACCCTGTAACCATGGCATGCTATGGAGAGGGTTCTGGAAGCCAGGCAAGATGACACTTGATTAACAAGAATTTACCCAAGGGTGAGAGAAAGAGAGGGAAAAAGAGACGAAGAGAAAGGGAGAGAAAAAAAGCAAGGGAGTCTTCCCTCCAGCCCAAGTATTTCAGACACTATACCCCGCCACCTACTTCAAGCAGCCAAGTCACTTTATTGCAAACAGTCGACTTCTTTATGAGGTGTACTTATGAGATCCTGCTGATTATCATAATATAAGAGTGTTGTGGGAAGGGGAAGGGAAGAGGTTAACATCCATAAGGCACATAACAAGGAGCTGGGGTTTGGACTGTATACGTTATTTACCTTTTTGCTCCACTTCTATTTTAAGCATCGGAAGAAAAATAAAAAAGTGCAAGGAAAAAAGAAAGAAGATTAACATAAATTGACTATTAATCTAAAGATTAAATTAGTAACAGACGCTAAATATAGGGAGAATAAGAACTGCACTATATTGGATAAAGAGAAACAGACAACAGGAAAACCTAGCAGGAGAGAGATTCTACGGTTACACAAGTGAACATGGATCAATCATTCTAGTAGATTAAGGAGGCAATACAGATATTATGTTGGCATGTAGTTTCACTTAGTGAACCTGAATAAATAATAAATGACTTTACTAATGCATGCTATATATATTCTTCTTCTTTTCAAAGTATAATGCTATCAAGTTTGTTTTTAAGTGCCACACTGATATACTATTATCATATATGTGCAAGTGCACATATACATATTATACTGATTAATTATAAGTGCAAAATGCAGCATGTTATTTATATAGATTTGGATGTGTGCTTATTAAACCTTCTCCCATCTTTGCCCCAGACACCCCTCTGCTTCTCTTTCTTGTAAAGAAATCTGTTTGCATCCTTTGGCTCTCCTTAGGTTTTATTTTATTTGTTTTCCTGAATGTTAATCTTGAGAACTTTTGCCACTTCTTAGTCTATAACTGTAAAATCACACTAGAAGGAATAAGCAAAAACATCTAGAAAAAAGAAGCAAAAGCACAGTAAGCAAGAGGAAAAGAGAAGAGAAAATTAACATTTAGCTCATTCAGATACTCTCCAGCATCACCGATTAAGCTCGAAACAGAAAGCTAGTATGCAAGGACAGTCATACTTAAAAGTGTAAACAAATATGCATCCCACCACACGGTATAAGGAAAATACAAAACAAACCTGATAAACATAGTTATATTACTCTAGCAATTTTTCCAAAGGAAGTTTTAAGGAACATGTTACAGGAAATCATATAGCTGAAGTCCAGCTAGCAAACAGCTCTCCAATAATTATTTGCAATAAAATCTATTTCATATACTCAGTAGACTTTGAAGTAGGCTCCCTTAGTTTTATAAAATGACCTGGAAAATGACAGATGTATCAATCTGTGTAGCAGTAGTTGATGATATCAAGGAAGTGTATCAAAACTATTTGCACAGCTATTACATTTTCAGTATTATCCTGAAGAATGTATATGTATGTTTCATACAAAGTTTTGGATTTTCAGTTTCATTTAACAAAATTACATATGATTATTTTGAGAGAATGGTATTGGCTGAGCTGATCTAGTGTTTCTTCAGGGAACAATTTCAAAACTTTATGAGAGAGTGGGAGGGGGTTAATATTCTCAAAATGAGCAGTAGTTTTCCTAGCCTTTGTTCATTTATATGTCTTTAGGTAAAATACTTTTTCTTCTGTAATTTGTAATTCTTGAGTTATCCGAGTAAACAGAAGATGTATTCTGAGGTGAATTCCTGGGTTTCACAACCAGTGTTAATGACTTTGAGATGATTCTGTTTGTGAACCTTTATGCATGAGTTTATTCCTCGCCAAAGCACAATATTGATATTGTACCTGCTTAGAATTAGTAATAGGAGAGGGGGAAGAAGATAGGGATACAAAAATCATTACTGGCATGTCTGCTCTGCGTGCTTTGGTGTACAGCTGTACATTTTTCAGGGACAGATGGGCTTATTGAAATAAACAAATGCTGCAAAGTCCAATCAATACAGACAGAGAGAGAATAAAACACTTTAAAATGTTTTCTATTGAATTTCTGAGACCAAAAAAGGCTTAAAATAAAAATGTGCAGATGTACAAAATGGTACTTTTGATGTCCTTCTTTATAAAAGGGCTGACTTCTATTATTCAGTCAAAGTGTCAACATACATTGTGCAGCATAATTGACAGAAATGTCAAGTATGGTAGTCTCAATTTCTTAGTAATTTAATCAATAGCACCCGTATTTTAGGACAAAGCAATGCCTATCAAATTTGTTAAGAATTTTTGTTTTGTTCGACATCCAATGGAGTATTATTGAGATAGCTAGGGTTTGGGGTTTTTTTGTCTACACTTTGAGATGCAAGAAAGGAAGTTTTTAATTAAGTACTTTCTTATGAGGGTGACAAATGCAGAACCCAGAGAAAGCTCAATCAGTATGCATTATCAGCAAAGCAACTATGCATTTCTGGAGCCTAGGGGCTCATCAACTGCATTTTGTACAAGGGTGATACCAACTCCAGTATGTAAGAATTCCCAACTTTCACCACAAAACCTGGTATAATTGCTATTCGTATTCTCTCCTGGACTGAAATGTACCACAGTGAGACAGTAAAATTTGCAGTCTTGCACTAACTGAAGGTGAAGTTCAGAAAAAGTAAGAACCATCACTGAACTTTTGTTAGAAATGGTGTGATCACTAAAATCATCCCTTCCTAGGCCCGCAAAAGCCTATCCCACCTTTCTAACAAGTCTCTTATGCCGAGACAGCTGCTATTTGCAAACCTAAGAATTTCAGTCTTTCTGTATGCTTAGATATGGAGCCCTGGAACAAGTAAGGGAGAAAAATATCAGAGTTTGTAACTGGAGTTTATCAGGCATCAGAAAAAGTGACTTGGAAAAATACCGGAATAGGCTTTGTGGGACAGGGAAGAAAGATGGTCAACAATCAAAACGGCTACTGAAGCATAATGTCATTTGAAATCAAACTTCCAAACTGATTATAGCAACTGGCAACCTTTTCAATGACTTCTGGTAATGTTGAGTGATGCCTCTTACAATTCTGGAATTTGGTATAACGTCATCACTGTACATGCTGCAGTTGACAAACTCAAAAACTTAAAAGAGACTTTGAACGACAAGAAGCATCCAGAATCCTGAATTATGACAGACACAGAATTACATAATTCAAAGGCTAGGCCAACGCAATTGACAGTAAACAAAAATAAACATTCAAAAAGTAGAATATCTACATGTTAGAACACAGGGTAGGCCGCGTTGTGGCACTATACTTCAGAAAACTGGAAAAGAAAAGGTTCCTGTAGATAGCAATACCCAATCGGTAGAACATATCCACACTTCTCTTCCTAAAACAGCATAAAAAATTATGTTTGAACATTATTTGCATTACATTTTTTCCTACAAGCTAGCCTACTGGAACTGGAAACGTAATAACTTGTCATGTGACTGACCTCATGGTTTGGAATCAGATGCACTGCCCTCTTTCTGAGAATTTGGGAATGAAAATAATGCTAAAGTGAAAGTGATCTTTGTGGAACAAAACTTTGGTTAGATTGGGGTAAGACATCACTCCTCAAAAGTGGCGGAAGAAGAACAGTTAAAACAAGCCACCAAATACTACACACAGGAGGTATGGTACTAGGGATCATTGTATGCAGTAGGCTTCCAATCCTACAAATGGTACAGGAAAAAAAATCAGCAAGCAACCATTTCACAGTGACACAGCAGAAAAGAAGAAAAAAGAGATGATCTGTGTTTGGCCTTTAACAACAGTGAAGGTTCAGTGTGGTGAAGCAGTATAAAGTAGTGTTTTGGTTTAAGAAGTCTAAATTTTAAAGTCGTGCAGGAAACAGTATGGACAGTTCTGACATAGCTTTGCTTATGTCAGAACTCATTTCCATCCTTTTCTGGATATATACTGTCACCACAGTGTTTTTGCATCTCAGACTTGGCCTGTTTCCTGTACCAACAGAAAATGTGACTTTGGTTAAGGATTAC
Organism: Agapornis roseicollis; assembly: GCA_002631895.1. NCBI lineage: Eukaryota > Metazoa > Chordata > Aves > Psittaciformes > Psittacidae > Agapornis > Agapornis roseicollis. The sequence goes on from NDXB01000701.1 coordinate 253,077, forward strand.
TGCAGATCAAGAAATTCACACTTAATAGTAACTTCAGGGAATGATCAGTGCACTGCCCAAATTCCACTGCAAACACATCTATTTCTCTGTTGAATTACAGCACGAGGGAGAAGTCACTGCAAAGAATGACCTTACAAGAAAGCAAATCCAGTTAAAAGTGTTGAATCTGCAGAACTCTTATAAACATGCATGCATGTCAATGAAAAAAAGAATTAATTATTGCAAGGAAATAAGAAGTATGTCTAAAGCTACTGAATTTTGGCAATAAAATATTGTACAAAACTTCAAATTTCTCTATCTCAATATGATTTCAGTATTTGTTTTCAGTGAAAAATTCTATTTTGGCAGCTGATTCAAGGCACAACTTATATTTTTACTTTATATTAAAAGTAAACATTTCTTTCTCACTCTTTTCCCCACTGCTTTTAAGAAACAAGTTTAAGTAACTTATTAATTATCCACTCTGAATTCATGTTCACTTATATGTGCTCCTGAAGCACAAAGTCATTTTAACATGTCCCCAACCAGGTCATTTGCCTCCAAGTGTCAGTGTTGGGTTTTGCTGTGCACCCAAATTCACCACAACAGCAGGTAGCCTTTCAAGTAGATCATGATTAAAATTGAAGTCAATTCCTGCTTTAGAAGCCTGTGAGCCAAGCCAATTTGTCAGCAACTGGTAGCGGGCAAAAGTACAAATTTCTATCTGGCCTATTGAATAGCTAATTTGAGTTTGTTTTCTGGAAAAACAGTAGCCTTAAAAGCCAAACACTTAAGAACACAGACAGACACTTGGCCAGCATCACACCATGGCTTCCTTCCACACTTCGTGAAGCTAATTGGAGGCCCTAGTCTGCAAGTGCTCTGCATGCATAATGGGTCTGTAGGCCATAAACATATGCTTCTTTTCCATGTAACAGCACTCCAGCTTTAATTGTGAGGGCCAGAGGAAGTGAGCAAGAATAAAAAGATTATACTTACTGTAAGGAACACATTCATACTGAACTTCTAGATATTTGTATGTTCCAGGACAAGGATCAGGAAATACATCTGATCCAGTAACTACTATACACTGTGTTCGGTTGTTGCACCTGTAATGGGAAAAGCAAGCAAGCTAATTAATTTAAAATTACATTTAATTTGCGAGTTCATACTAACGTACTATATGCAGTGCTAGCTCTCTTCACACTTGGGCAGGCTAATCCATAAGACAACAGAGTCAATTAATATTAGATCAGTCAAAATTCATAAATAAGGCTTAAAGACAATATTTCATTTCAGGCTTTATACTTTTAAATTTGGAGATGAATGTTATCTCAAATGTCACTTGTTGAAACTGATAAAGATAGCTGTCCCAAATATAAACTGATTTGATACTACTAGTCAAGAAAATCAGACCAAAATGCAAAGATACTAGGAAATGAAAAAATGTGTAATTTTGAACAACATACAATAACTCAAATGAGCAATTCTTCCCATCTTTAAAGGTACATATTCTCCTGAATGGTTTAACATCACAAGGAAATTATTTTGGTTGGAATAATTATTGTAGTCAATGGGTATGAGCATTTCCACTATAATTATTTTAGGAGGAGCAATTGGTGGACTCTAAGCTTCCCCTCTTAGGTTACATGCAACGTAAACAATGACTGAGGAAACAGAAAAAAACAGTTAAAAAGAACTGCAAGAAAATTAATGAAAATGTATTTTAGAGGAGACTGGATAAGAAGCATATATATGACTCACCTAACAATGAAAGTCAATACATATTGATAAAAAGGAAGGCTTTATTATAATACCTCTAACCATAAGGGTCTACTGAATTTAGTATTTTTTGAAGTTTGTTTGTTTGGGGTTTTTTAATAACAAATTTTAGAGTAGCATTCCTTTTTACAGGGGAAAAAGAAAACCTTTGAAGTTAAAAGTGGAAAAACAACCACCTAACCCTGGAGAGGTGGTCAAAACGTAATTCAGAAAAAATTGTCAGAAGGAAGTAGACCAAAAAAAAGAAAAAAAAAGAAGGTCACGGAGTTTGGTGACTAAAAGAGAGAGAGCTTGGCTGATCTTCTCAGGGGTTAGTTTTGTTTGTCAGCAAACTGAATAACAGAATTCTGAATTTAAGTAATAGTCTAGCCTTTGACTCCGGCTGTACATCAACTTCTCTATTGCCCCGCTACTTCCCACACTCCCTGAATACCACATCCCAAGCTAAAATAATCTATCTTTTATCAACTGCTTTCAACAGCTGTACATTGCCAATAGGTATACAAATAATTCATGCTACCTCATAAAAGGTAGAGCAAGCACATTTGAAGAACTCTGATATAAATCACTTTCCTTTTTATATATGAATCAAGCTAGCACAGAGCCAGTCAGGACCATGTTGTGCCTCTTGCAGCACAAACTCAGGAACAATGACTCTTCTGATTTAATCAGTTAATTCTTTTTTTTTTTTTGCTACTAACTTCCAGCCTCATAGGGCTCGTTAACTGCAGAACTACTTGGAAATAGCCAGGAATTTCTGTATATATGCACAACCATGAATACAGATAGATGGTGAGGAATGCAACCTGTCACCTCTGTGCTGCTTGTAGCAGTGACTTTCTGGAAAGCACAGGAGGCAGGTTCCCTGTACAGCTATCGCACAACTAATGCTGCACTACTCCCAGCAGCACTATGACTCAGTGCAACAGCCTGCCCAGTATATTAGAGAGTCTGAAATGAGCATCACACATCCAATAGCTTTCAAACCCATGCTGGAGTGATGAAATGTGCATCCAACTTGCAGAGAAAATCACTGCACTGAATCTGTAATACTGAAAATGTACAATACAGCCACTTTTGTATTCACACAAAGGTCTAAGTGCTGCTCTCACGTGTCATGTAGGAGGAGACTGTAAAAGCAGGAGAATGCAATATGGCCCATGCCTCATAGGCCAGTCTGTTCTAACTGTGGGGTTTTTTTATGCCCCACATTTCAGGCCAGACTCACCAGTATGAGAAAACTTCTAATGCAAGATTTTGTAATTTATTATTTTTTTTTTTTCTGTTTCCTCAGTGCAAACTTTAAGCTGAAATCAAAATAATTCCCATAAAAAGACTGCACAGTGCATCATTCGGCATAGTAGTTTCCACAGCTTGGAGCTGTATGAAAATTTCATTTCTCACTTGATTGAGCGGCAATTAAGAGAGAAATATTGATTTGTTACAAAATAAAATGGATACATATTGGGAGAAATTGCTTGAGAATGAAACTGATGAAGGTCATATTTAGCTGTGGGAAAAAAGTTCTATTAGAAGTATTTGTAAATTTTATTAAAAAGATGGACTCTTGTTTTCCTACAAAAAGCTATTTTCTTCTTTTTCGTTTTCCTATAGTGAAAGACTCATAATGTTGCCATCAGTAAGGAAACTGAGAACTTTATGCTAGCTTGCATCAAAAGGATGCCTAATAATAATAATTCAGAACAAAATGCAGTATATTTTTCTTTGTACAGTGCTAGTGTCAAACTTCAGACATTAAGTGGTGTTTACAGGAAGCTGCTGACCTTCTCAAAAATTCTGACTATTTCTTCAAGCAAGACTTCACCTGCTGTGTATATGGTCACCTTTTGCTTACCTTTGGCCAAAATGAAGGCCACTCTGATTCCAAAACAATAAGCTGTGCCCACTTCTGCAGTACACAGCAGTGCTAAAAAGCACACCACCACCTTACAGAAGTGCAATTACTTGGAAAACTAAATGAATTGAAGGATTTGTGCTTTAAATTGTAGGGGGTTTACATTCAAATCACTTATTTTGCTGCATAGCTGGTTGCATTTTATAAAACCTGAGTAATTATAAGGTTCTGATTTTCATGTACTTCTAAGATTTTAAATTAAAGACACCTGATTAAGACATTCACATTTTTAGAAGTCAACATTAAGGTAACTATTTGTTACATAGTTAGCCTGGCCATATTGCAATTCCAGTGAAGCCTTCAAATAAAAACAACAGCAACTACAGCAGCTGTCAACCCCAACTCATGGGTGACAGAGATGTAGAGTAAAAGGACTTTGCAGAGGTAGCTCTGAGACAAGTAATTCAGGGAATTTACACTTCTGCAATTTATTCTCTGGATAAATGAAAGTCTTCTGTCTGCTGCATTCTTTTTTTCCTCTGTAAAATCAGGGACACTAACTTCTGTATCAGTTATTGGCCTACAGTTCTGCTACTGCCTGCAAAAATCATTCTATGAACTGATAAAGATTTCAGTTGATATTCTTTAAGACAAGATGCTCTGAATTCCATGGTATATTGGACAAAAGACTCCACTCTCCATAACATAGCACTAAACAGCATATTATTCTACATGGCTACAGATCATCAAAGCTTCCACACTGTTGTAGCAGAGTTTCGTAACTTTGAGAAACCTGTAGACTTAGAAACACTATACAAAAGGATATACACTAGAAACACTATACAAAAGGATATACACTGCTACAGCGTTAAACTCAACCCTGTGACTTGTTTTCATTCCTTTTTGTAATGGGCAAACCCTTTCTGAGGGCAGCCACCCCATGAGATTTCTAGAACAAGACTGTAGTGGACATAAAGTTCCTGGTGATTTGCAAAACTGGCCTAGACACACCAGGAGGGAAAAAATAAATTACAAACCTCAAAAACCTTAACTGGAAATAACTTGAAGACCTTCATTCGTTTTAGCTGGTATTTTTACTACACAATATACTGTTAGTTTGGTCAAACTATTTAAAAACTCCTTTAGAATTGTTCCAAGGAAGGCACGATACAAAGCAGCTCTGATTTCTGCAAATTTAAGAAGTCAAATCACAAATACTCTAGTGTTTTAGTGTCAGTAATCTGATACTAGGTTTTAAGCATCATTTAAGTGTTCTGTAATCTACTTAACTGCAAACTTCTGCAGCATATGTTAAAATATGCAAAGTCTCAGGTTTTTATGTGCAGTCTTAAAATTCATACTATCTTACACTAAGAGACATCTTCACACCTTGAACACAATATTCACAAAGATTATGATACAATGACTTTGTCATTTACAAGACAAGGAAATAAAGCAGATCTGCAAAGAACTCTATACAAACTCAATAACTACTGATTTATGAAAGGTAATATATAAATTAAATTGGAAACTAGTTAGGAAAAGACTAACTGTAGCACTGAAAGGATGATAATTCAGGTTGTGCTAGCAACAGTAAGTTGTGCAAGGGAAAATGTAAGAATTATCACTATTCTCATAAATGCAAGGAGCAATTGTGTAACTAACACTCGTTTCTTCAGTAATTTAGTATGAATGTATGAATGAAGAAAGGTTACATTTTCATAATGCAGATGCATCACTCAGAGTAATCTAGAAATCAAATGGAGTGTTTAATTAACAGTTACAGTACAATGTCTGAACTCTTTTCACCTCAGGAAGAAGACTGTGAAAATGAGGAATGGCCCTTTCACATTTCAGATGAATACAGAAAAAAAGGAAAATAAAGCAGCTCCAGAAGGGCTGTTAGCAGGTATCTTCTGCTCGTGATGCAGCCATGTCCCTGCTGCATCCCACCCCTTCTGTGCTCAGTTTTAAGGAGAGCTGTACTTTCCATGATAATTTGTTTGCATTTAAACTCTAATCTTGACTTGTACAATTCCCAACAAATTGCTTTTGCTCTTTTTTTTTATTATCTTATGCTCATTATTGCACTTTTCCATGTGCAGTGTATGGAGATGAGATTCCATGTGCAACCTATTGTGTGAGGTGTTTTAATCAATAATCTTGTTCTGCTGATTAAGCAGGGGCTTCTGTTTTGGCAAGATAACATTAGTTTCTCCTGTCATGCTCCAAAAGCTATTGGGAATCATTGCAGATCATTAGATATGCTACAATAAAGCTTTGGTACATTCTCTTTTCTTTCTTAAATTACTTCTTCACTGTCCTATCATTCTCCGTCAACGCTGGCACTGCATTATTATTACAGCTCCCCTGAAACTTGCACTAGAGCTATGTCTCCAGGCCATAGGATGCCATTTTCAATTGAAGCTTCTGCTTGAAAATATAAATTAAGAAAATTTCATTATCTCCTGCCAAGGGCCATTATTCACCACTGTTCTAAGGAAGATTAAAAATGCAAAAATCTATGGACTTGAACAAATACTCCAGAACTAAAATGAAAAACACAGTGCATCTTGATTGGACCAGAAAGCGAAGTACTGGATGGAATCTGAGAAGCAGATTCTGGGAAGATGTTAGCATTATATGGTTCAGACTGACTGACTGAGGGAAGAGGTGATCTTTTCGGGTAGAAGTCACATCAGTCACATAAAGTCGCATACAGTTCCTTTCCAAGTAGTTCTTTCAGTTTGCAAAATTAAGGTATGTAGGAAATAATGTCCACACAACAATTTATCCTTCAAATGTCTTTCTTTTGCATATGTAACTTTGACAAAAATATCAACATAAACCAAACATTGTTTCTTTTGAAAAAGGATACTGGTTACCGTCTAGCCAGAAATGGGCTATCAAAATAATTTTGGATGTTCCTAATGCTGCATTTCTGTGAATGCAGTGTTTCACTAAGTAAGGTAAAACTGCCAAGCACAGAAAACAGTCATGTGTATTTCACTTTAAAAAGAAGAAAAAAAAAAAAAAAAAAAAAAAAAAAAAAAAAAAAAAAAA
>NDXB01000701.1:265950-277138 GCA_002631895.1 Agapornis roseicollis
CTTCATAAAAAAAAAAAAAAAAGGCTTTCAATAGTAAATTTGTAGTAAAGATTCTGCACTGCAAGTGTATTACAAAGCTGGTTTGACATGCAAGAACACTTCCCCCCCATTGATATGTCTACAGCAGGCTAAAAATATACTGAATACTGAGTATTTGGTCTATGTAACACTCTTAAGACTGCATTAACTTCATTGCAGTAACTTGTTTTATAGGCTCAGTTCATCATGACCTATAAAATGTTAGGCTGAAGTGCTTTAAATATCTGCTAACACCATGTGCAAGCCTGGGAGTACAAGGCACTGTGCTGTGAAGCGGCAAAGACAGTACTCTTCTGAGAAAGTAGCACGCACTCTTATGTCACTGATATAAACAGGGTAAGCATGCTAAATAATGTATGAAACAGGCAACCAATCTTTATATAAAATAGGAATTCTACTCCAGTTCTTTGTTTGATTTCATTTTACCAGTATGAAACTAGTTAAGTTTGCTTCTTAAAACACGTACAAGTTGACTATCATATTAAAACGAAAAACATACATGCAAATTTCTTTCATTCACAGCTCTTATATGAAGGAAAAAAAAAAAATTAAGAACTCTTTCATTTGTGGCCACAGCATTTTTGCTAATTATTCTTCTCCACTATGTAGAAAATAAAATGTGAAGAGGGAAAAAGCAAAGAGGGAAATTGTCTTTCAGTAATCATGGCCCATTTATTAAGCAATTAGATTGCAATTTTATTATTAGAGAGAAAAAAAAAATGTTGTAAAATAGTGTTATTGCTTGTATCTTTGATCCTTAAACTTCTCCATTTCAGCAACCTCACTAACGTCAAAATGCCATGAATATAGCCACCCCTTTTGGAATGTATACCCTGGGCACAGGCAGAATCTATGCAATTCCATAAAGAAGTTTTTTCTTGTCAAATTCAACTAAAAAGTTTAATTGAGCCACAAAGGTCAGATGGTTCTATTTTATCATAAGTAGAAGATTATTCTGTGGCAGAAGGAAATTTCCAGAATATGAGATCTGCTCATTTTTATACTACTCTGTAGCTACTTTTTAATTTTTAAACCCATGTTACTCTTCAATTCTTTTCCTCAGAGCTTCACTGTAATAATCTTTAAATTCTATTTCTTTATGTTACTAATGAAAACTTTTCACTTTCATCATTACTGCTGACTTTATAACACTAAAAAGTACTCATCATTTACTTACATATATTTAATTCATATTAATCTGTTCTAATTTACAATCTATACCCTGCTCTGCCCATCTTCATGTACCTTTTCCATGTCAGTTCTGTTTACTAAGTGATATTCAACGGATCTCCTATAGTGCAATGAACCTTAACAGGCAGCTTTTAATTGCCTCGCATAGGAAACCACATCACTATTAATTCCACAGCAACAGTATAAAATAAAACTATTGCTTCTCAGACTCTAGAGCAATTAGACCTCTCGGCTATTTGGCTAACTCTGCTTCATGATACCCAGTGCAGTTAATTATATTTTTTGATGTTAATAGTCTCTGTCAGTTTCAAGCATAACTCTTCTTTGATGAATATTTAAATTATATTTGAATAAAAAAATAATCTTGGTTACATTTCATATTCAGCAGTCATCACAGCTTAATAAAGGTCTCCTCAGCAAGGGTTGAGATAAATGGCTATATGAACACATGTATAAAGTCCTAAATCAACTTACCAGATACTGTAGCTGTTTTGGCTATGTATTATAGAGGATATACTGGGGTGGGAGGAATTAATAAGCTTCAATTATTAAGGTATTATTCTATATGAAGTAAACTTGGCAGAGAAATGTATAAGTAAATCAGAGGTTTTTAATAATAAAGTTCTGACAGTAATTGAACCAGGAACTTATCTTGGCTAGACTAGAAATGTGAAAACTACATCAAATTCATACAAATTCATCCAAGAGAACACAAAATTCAACTGAAAAGTGTTGAAGGTTAAGCAATGTTGTCTGGGTCAAGTTCTCAAAAACATTAGTGAATTACCAAGAGAGGTAATTATACACCCAAAACATATTGTATGTGATTAACTGTAGGTTAAACAGTATGCACACCCTAGGAAAGTCCTTTTCACGAATCAGGAAAAAACCCCAAAACAAAACCAAAACAAACTCCAACAAAATAAAATTAAATTACGAAAAAAAAAAATAACCAAACACCAAAACCCCCAAATCCTTCCTCCCCTCCCCCAAAAAGGCAAACAAGAAAATCACAGGTTGAAGCAAGTATTTTGCATGGTGCTCAAATATAGAGGAAACAGCATATAATACTTTAAATTTTATGTATGTATATGTGTAGTTATTTATTTTCATCCACAAACAGCAAGGAAAGACTGATGAATATATATATATATGCTATCCTGCCAGATATACACTGACTTAAAAAGAATTTGACGGTGGTTTTGCCAAAACAACTTAAATATAAAACATGAAAACACTAAATAAAATACCAAGCTACACCCTGCTAAAATAATGAATCCAATACTTTCTGATGTAAACTAAATCTAAATTTTAAATGTCATTAGCTGGTGTCAAAGATCCTTTTGTTGTTTCCTTTGTAGCTTTCCCAATGCCATGACTACAGCAATGTGCATGTTATGTGCTTGCACGTGCGTAACATAATGTCTTCTGCAGAAAATAACAGAACACACCGCAAAATGATAATCAAGTACCACTGACAGTTATTTCACTTTACCTAACTGGTCTGAACCTTATAATATGAAGATCTGTATTTAATTTATGAAATAATGCTATAACAGAACAACCCCATTAATAACACCCCCTATTTTTAATGAGTAAACTAGACCTACTACTTTCATATTAAGAATTAATAGTAATGAAAATACACAATGCTAGAATGCTTCTCAGTTATGGGTATTATTGGGTTTTTTTTCTGCCATAAAGACACGGACGATGGTGTGCTTCATGAATATGCCAGGCTCTGTGATTATGCTTAGTTCATTAAAATAGGCTACGTGTGTTTCTGCTTTTCTTTTTCCTTTACATTTGAGTTATAACTAGGTCTTGCAACTAACACAGAGAAAACAAAACAAAAAGCCATTGGACCATGGCCTAGCATATTGAAAACCTTAGTTTAAAAATAAAGAGCATTTTAAGCTTCTGTTACATCAAAATACTCACGGGGATGACTGCCGTACTAAGACCCATGTCTGTTTCAGATGGGTAGAAGCCTTCAATTTTAAAGGATGCTTAAAACATATATCTAATGGTGATAATCTTTCATGGTAAATGTTTGTGAAGCAATTGTCAGCAAGCTGAACCGGAAACCACTGGAATGTCAAAACAAAAGAAGGACCTCATAAATGAGATCGGCATCAGTACCACAGCAACTCTGATGTGCATAAATTCCAAGAATGTACCTTATCCACATCAGCCTCTGCTATCCTGTCATCAGCATCTGTATTTCTCTGACAGATATGCAAGCTCTTAATGAACACAAAGTAGAAAAAGGCAGGGTGTATTCTCTTATTCTGAGACACTTTCCACTATGTAATATCTTTAGCAAAGGGAGGCAATCTTCAGCTGCAGAAGGAAAAGCAAAGGAAAAAGCAAGCATAGCAGCAGGGGTCAGCAGAGCCCTTGTCTGAGCCTGGCAGACCCCAGAAGTAAAGCACCATTATCTCAATCACAGTCATCTGTGAATGGCAGAGGGTAAAATCCTGCCCGAGAAAACTGTTTTAAGTCACATTAAGAAATGCAGATCTGAAGAGTGTTACAGTTTAAACACAGACACAACGGTAGGCCCTGCGGAAGCTATTTCTGAGGCATCAAGAGTGCTTCCTTGTGGAAGTCTTGCAAAGGCTTGAATTCAGCCTGCAGTGACTCCACAGCAGGTTTTGCCTTCTACCAGCAAATACACCCTGTACGAAGTCTGCTTTTGGTGAGACCTTTTCACACCAATGAGTGAGATTAATCACTTACACGACATTTATCCACTATCCACCCAAGCCTGGAGTCCAGTAGAAGATTTTCTTTATTCACTCACATTATGGAACAGACCAGACTTGTTTTCACTTGAAAGGACACTAATATGGCACGACACTGTTTCCTCAGCAGACCTGACAGGCAGGAACAAGAGGGGGGGCTTGAAAGATGTCTTTGTCAGAAGAGAACTCATTTTTTTTGTCTTTCAAAAATGTCTCGTTCTGATTTATATATAGGATTTTTCAACATGCAAATAGATGGAAAACAATGAACATCCATTCTCCCACTCTTGTATTGGGAAGGGTTAAGAAAAAAATAAAGTCTAAGGAGACGGAATGGATACACTACTCCTTTCGGCTTTCCCTTTATCACTCTGTGGGGCAGGAGTCACTTCACTTACATTTTGAAGACCCTCTGTTTAAGTGCAGCTGTCTTGCAGAAAGATGATGGATGTAACAGGTTAAGAGTATTGCCATGTGAGAAAAGTTCATGGTAACAAAAGCCCAGGCATGAACTCTTCACTGGTGTCACAACAGACATGGTAATTGAAGGTACATGTGTTGCGTGTGCTACAGATAGGGCAGGATGTGTGCAACAGAAAAAAACACTCACTGCTAAAGAGGATTTATTCCTCTTTTAATCACCTCACTTTTTTGCAGCAATGTTGTAAAAGGAAGGGTATTTAAAAAATTTGCAGTTCCTTAAATTCATCTATTATACCTAACATTTTTATATTTATGTTTACATTTATACTGAGGTTTGCTTTGTTTGTGTATATATAAAAAGCAAAATGATACTCATTAAATATGTTTAGTAAAGATCACATAAAGATACAATTATAGTATAAATTGAGTAGATGAAAAGTATAAAGTAGATGAAAATAGAATTTCAAGGCCATTCCGCTGCAGGATTCACATAACCTTCTTTCTGTTGCAGATCAAAAATAAACTGAAACTGTGAAATTCTAGTTTCTTATGTGGATGCTTGCATGTGCTGCAAGATCTGTAGTTTAAAATATTCTGAATTCTTCCTCTTTTAACGATTACAACAATTATGCTCTCAGTATCAGAACACGGATCAGAAGTTCCTACTTAAAAATTCAAGGTATATTAGGCTTTATTAGGAGGGAAACAATGCTCTCCTTCTGAAGTTAACATGAATTTGTCAACAATAAATGACTGAATTTTGCATCTAAGTAAATGATTTCATAGCTTCAGAGTTAATAAGCTGTTATTTACTTTAAATACAGAATGTTCAACATCTGTAACTGTAAATCACTCAAAAAATAAGGTATACAGAATGGGATGGACCTGATTCTTTTTAATACTGGATTTCTCAAAATTTAGAATTATATTATGGAAAATTATTATCTGCCACAATACAAAAGTATTTATTTAAATATACAGGCAAAATTATCATCTAATTGCACTGTACTGGATTCACAAAAATAGTTATATTGCCTAACCTTTAAAATAATTGGAAACTTTCCTTAAACAAAAAGTTTAGGACTAGGAAATATGATTCCTATTAAAAAGAAGCCTGGTTTTAATTCAGAAGTGAAATGTCCCAGCATGCAAAAAATGCATTTTTGTAGCTTACTGTTCCACTATAAATTACATACATAACGTGCCTCTGCCTTTGAAATGTATTTTAAGTATTTACAGGTACTTTTAAATATACGCTATTATTTTAAGCTAATAAAAAGAGAAATCCAAACACTATGTGGTATTTCTTTAATACTTAGTGCCTGTCCCGAGGAAACCGTATGGTCCATCCACCTGCAAGCGATGGCTTTGAAGCTGACACTGGTGGCAGAAAGTCCTCATAAACACACAGGCAGTTTGCATATAACTCACACAATCCACCTGCAATCCACTTACAATGGAAGTGGACTTAATACTAGGTCATAAGTAAATTTTATCATGTTAATTTTCAGACTGCTGTGCCTATAAAGAGCGGTACTATTTAGCCTTATCAACTTCAAAGTCTTGTGGCAGTTTTCCGGCTACAACCACACTATCACACTTCATGAGCGAGCAACTACAGTAATTTCCTCAGGCTGCTTTGCATCTTCTGCTTCCCTGTTTATTTAATTTCTTTCTAAACAAAGACGAAATGGAGGAGATTTGTCCCTGTTAAAGGACAGCAGAGCACCAAGGAGCCTATTTTGAGATCTAAATTGCCTGAAACGCAGGTCCTCTGCCACTCTCACTTACACTAGTCCCTCACCAAATATTTCACTAATAAGCTTATTTCTAAACTCAACTTTAGCATGTGGTAGGATCTTTCCAACTTGACTGTATGCAAACGCCGGGGTTAATTATTAGAAAAGTGTGAAAGGGGAGAGGGATTTTCTAAAGGTCTAGTCTCTTTCTTCAAAGCTTTAATTTTAACCATGCCAGTCTGAAGTTTACACGGAGTCTAAATACATCTGAAAAGACTTTATTCTGGAATAATTGGGATCTAATTTCAATCAGGGACTAAAAATTTAATAACTACTTTACAAAGGTAAAAGCAAAGCAATGAAGTCATTAGTGTTCTACTCAGGCTTCCTAGGAAAGCATTAAGTTAAAAATCTTTTGAGAACTGCAGAAAAGAAAGAAAGGGGAGGGAGAAAAGATCAAGGAGCAGCTTCTTCTGAGAAAGAGGAGCTGATGGACACCGGCAACATTTGTGTGCTAGTATCTCAAATTCTCTGGAAGGGGAGCAGGGCATGTGATTACATGGCTTTGTGTTCAACTGGAAACCTCATCTTATTTCTCAATCTTCAGATTTCACAGTATTGATCTCATTAAGATAGTGTTTTCATGCTGTAACTGCAGTAAATGTAGTTGCTGTGCAAAAGCTGTGGAGTAATGTTGCAAATGAACAATGAGTATTTAATAATTGCTGTGGAACTGCATTTAACTGCAGGTCTAAACTGAATTTAGTGGTCAAACGCAGTGGTAGAAACACTGCTGGTTGAAGTGATAAAAACGTGTCATTAGTCCTTAAAAGTAAACACTGTAGGATTTTAATTAGCAATCTAGAAACAATTGCTACTTATTTTTAAAGGTATGGAAGAAAAGTTTTGCTTGTGATCAAATGCTCTAACAGATTATTTTTTTTTTTTTTCTAGTCAGTTAAAAAAATCCCCCAATGAATCTGATAGTTCTTCAGGTGAGACTTTTCTATGCAATTGCTGCCATCAAAATACAGCTGATGCAGTATCTTTACATATCAGATTAAGGGCATGTGCTGAGTACCAAATAACAGTTTGCCTTAGACAACAAAAAATTATGATCACCAATGCAGTTATAAATAAATGAGATGCAAGAACTTTAAATCTTTCATATGAAATCTGCAATGTTCTTCTATGCTTGCAATATAGCACAAATTGAGCAATTCTGAGAAAAGATTAAACAAGGCAAGTGACAATTTTTCTACTTAATGACAGGACTGAGAGAGAAAACTACGAGAGCAAACTTCTAAATTACTATAAATGCCAGAAAAAAACAGAAAGCAAAGTGTCAAATGATCTTTGCCATTCATTCAGGCCACAAAGAAAAAAGGAACAAAAACCAGAAACTCTCTCTAAGCACAGGTATTCTGAACCAATGTCAGAGATCTGACCACGTCATCTTAATCTGTTGAAAAAAAAAAGGTAAGAGTGGAAGATTGGGGAACTTCAAAAATATTTTCTGCTATCATAAACTTATAGTTGATTAATTGGAAAGGGAGGATTGAAATTTCAGCTTTCCAGTAACAGTCTAATGTCACTTTAAGCAAGATTGTGCCTCTATATTTGTCTCTGACTACCTTAATCTGTATATTTGCCGTGAACATAAGGAGGACTTTGATCAAAACACAACATGCATTTTACACAACAAGGAAGTCTACAGAGAGGCACTACGTTTACAAAAGCAATTGAAGGTGGTTTCAAAGGGAGTTGACAGATTAGAGGATGATGACACTGCTGCTGCAGTCTCAACAGAAATCTGGCTTGATCTAATTAACAGCAACGAACTACAACCACAAAAAGATAATTCAAAAATGATTTAAAGAAGTTATATTACCTTTCTACTAGCACAGTGATGGAGCCTTTCCTTTACTGATCATAGAACACATCATAGGTTGAACACAGAACAAGAATAAAAGGCCTGATATCCTTAATTTACCTCCAATGTTTGAAATTGAAGCCTGATAGGTAGCCAAAATGTTTTATTACAGAAGAAGAGAGGATATATGTATTCCCATGAAAATGATAAAAAAATCATAAGAGTCACACTCACGACAACTTTAGTCAATTAGGAAATCAAAATGAAAGACTATGTATAAACATGACTGTATCTTACTGTGTGCTACCATGCTCAAACAGAAGACAGAACATACAGCACAGCATGGAGGACAACTTACATGTTTCATTTTAGACATCTGTGCACATGCACCAGAAAGCTCCCAGGCTACTCACATCCCCTTTATGTAGAGATTCCTCACCCTATGAAAAATGCACTGGACAACAACTTCTTACCAATCCTGAACTTACTCAGGCTTGTAGTTTAAGCCAGTAACAATGTCAGTGACACATCCACAACTCCAAGTACCAGGTGACTGCTGCCTATATGCAGCCTTGTAGCACAGGAATTTCTTTGAATATTAGTTACAATGCACTTTATGTACGAAAAACACTTCCTGGAGCTTTGTGACTTGGGTTAGTGGAGCATTTGGCAGTACTAAGTTTATGGCTGGACTAAATCTCAAAGGTCTTTTCCAGCCTAAGTGACCCTAAGATTCTTTGGCTCTTCCGACTGATTATGATGTTCTCTGAGTGACAAACACTGTCACTAAGACATACTTCACTGTGAGGATGGTGAGGCACTGGAACAGGTTGCCCAAAGAAGTGGTAAATGCTCCATCCGCAGCAGTGTTCAAGGCCAGGCTGGAGCCTTGGGTGACACAGTCTAATGTGAGGCGTCCCTGCTCATGGAAGGGGGGTTGGAACTGGATAATCCTAAGGAACTGGATAATCACTAATTATTCTGTGATTCTAAACTTGAGCTTATATGCACATATGCTTCTGTACACACTTGTATAACAGTATGTTACCATTTAGCACTTAGTCATTCTGACATTTTCTATTGGATGCATTATACAGGCAGGAACTATGGCAATAATTTACTGCATTCATATGAAACGTGTAACTTTACCAGGGAATGTAGAAGTTAATGAAAAATGCAGCCATTTGGACACATTTTGAATACTGTTTGACCACCTAAAAGACAAGGAAACAGGGAATCTCCAAGTAAGTAAAATGTTTCTTGTTGTAAGTAAATAAATTCTCCTTGCAGCTATCTTCCCACATTTTAACTTTTACTCATGGAATTAAAAAAATCTCAAGTCTGTAATTGCAACTGATACTTTTTAATACCATTTAGTATTATCTGATAGAAATAATACTCCTCAGAAGTAAACTGGCAGCTATGACTAAGTACTTCCTACAGTATATACCTCTTACTGTATTAATTCAGGCATTTTTCCTCTTTAATACTCAGATATTTATATATATATATATTTACCTTTGTGTCATAATTTTGTAGGCATCTGGAAGGAAGCATTCTGTGTTCTCCATCTGGAAAGGGTCAGCATCACAAATCTTGTCATCTGTCCGTCCATAGTTCGCACTTTCTATCATAATAACATCACTTCCTGGACACCGGAGGTCAATGGAGTAGCCTTCACAGGAGAGCTCCCTCCTAACCAAACCAAATGGTAGTGCTGCTCGGCTGAAACCTGAAAAAAAAAGGAAGGAAAAAAGGGATTATACTTGAGCCTTAAAGAATATATTTGTTGCACTATTCTTTTTTTTTTTTTTTTTTTTTCAATAAGCACCAGTTTTCATTNAGTGCTGCTCGGCTGAAACCTGAAAAAAAAAGGAAGGAAAAAAGGGATTATACTTGAGCCTTAAAGAATATATTTGTTGCACTATTCTTTTTTTTTTTTTTTTTTGTCACATAAGCACCAGTTCTCATCAGCGTGCTAAAGGAAGTGGACCTTTAAACAGTTTGCCCTGGTACATTGTTAAGTGAAGCATCTTTCATAAAACTGTCATATCCCTGAACCACTGCTGCTGTGTCCTTAATCTGAGAAAGGCGAAATTCCTCTTCATTTATTCTAACCCTTGTTAGCGTTGCCTGTCTGGATGGCTACGCTGCATGTTCCTGTTCCCACCTCTTTTCTCTCAGCTTCCTTCTTTCCTGCTTGGGCATAATCAAGCTGTGTCTGAAAGTGGGGAGTAGCAGAACAGGCAGGATTTGCAAATGCAGAAGTAACTTAAAGAAAAAAACCAACAAATCCAACCAACCAACCAAAACCCACGAAAACACCCCACACAAAACCATAATTCAAATTTCATTAGTCTTTCTTAACTTACATAAGAAAAACTTATATGAGAAACTTAACACGAGCCAGCAGTGTGTGCTTGCAGCCCAAAAAGCCAACTGTATCCTGGGCTACATAAAAAGGAGTGTGACCAGCCAGTCAAAGGAGGTGATCCTGCCCCTCTACTCTGCTCCCACTTGGAGTACTGTGTGCAGTTCTGTTGTCCTCAACATCAAAAGGACATGGAACTGTTGGAACAAGTCCAGAGGAGGGTCACGAGGATATCAGGGGACTGGAGCACCTCCCATACAAAGACAGGCTGAGAAAGTTGGGACTGTTTAGCCTGGAGAAGAGAAGGCTGCGTGGAGACCTCATAGCAGCCTTCCAGTATCTGAAGGGGGCCTATAGGGATGCTGGGGATGGACCCTTCATTAGGGACTGTAGTGTCAGGACGAGAGATAAAACAGGGGAAGTTTAGACTGGACATAAGGAGGAAGTTCTTTACTGTAAGGGTGGTGAAGCACTGGAATGGGTTGTCCAAAGAAGTTGTAAATGCTCCATCCCTGACGGTGTTCAAGGCCAGGTTGGACATGGACATGGACAAGGCCTTGGGTGGCATGGTTTAGTGAGAGGTGTCCCTGCCCATAGCAGGTGGGGTTGGAACTTGATGATCTTAAGGTCCTTTCCAACCTTAACTATTCCATGATTCTGTATCTTCCTTTCTCCAGGAAGAGTTGGTTTCTTTTGCTTAGCTATTTTATGGGTGTGTTTGTGCCACCAGATCTTATGTACATTCTGATCCTTTATCTAGTTGAACTTCAGTGTTTCAGTGTCTTTTAAAAAAAAAAAAAAAAAA
>NDXB01000701.1:277211-300236 GCA_002631895.1 Agapornis roseicollis
TAAAAAAAAAAAAAAAAAAAAAAAAAAAACAAAAAAAAAAAAAAAAAAAAAAAAAAAAAAAAAAAAACAAAACAAAAACCACAGTTGAGATTCTGAACTAATGCATAAATGATCGGTACCACAAACTGCAGATCTGTATTCCACACTTTCTTGTACACAGCTACTGGTGGATTAGTATTAAACAGAATATTTCTGTTTCTTACAAAATGTGTGCATTACTGCCTTCTGGAAGACAAGCTGGGTAACATGGTACTGTTAAATACCTATTTCTTTAAAATAGTAAATCCTTTCTACATTTTCACCAGATTTATAGATATGCCTATTTTTAAAAAGTCATTCAGTTGCACAAGGCCCTTAATATTTCAGTGCAGGCTGCTGGAGACAAGTTGTGACAGCAAAGAGAAATAACTGGTAAATATGGAAAGAGGGAGCTCTACAGTGTTTTGAATGCAGAGAAAATAAACTTTTCTTAAAAAGTATGATGGGTTAGAAGAGGCAAGTAAGCGGGATCTAAGAAAATCAAGAACAACTTGAGATAATCCCTTGATAGCAAATTTTCACACAAACCAGAGGCTGCCAGTTTTTCTACTGAATTAATGATCTGTGGATTAAAACTACTGTATAAAGATAACTGTTAGGATTGCATAAAAAAGCTGTTGATAGTGATCACACCAGTGTCTGGATGTAGCTTCTTGGCAACCAGAGCCCATGTACCCATCCTCTGTCTGCACACCCCACCTTCCCTTTGCACCAGGACCTGCTTTTTTCCAACTCGTATAGTAAACTAATGCAAGAGGCTGGTGTGACTCCAACCTTCTTCTACTGCAGAACAGCAGATGAAGTCTCAGAGGACCAGCTCTTTGGCTGTGTGGGCATTCACCCCAGCACAAGGAGAAGGCCAGAATGCAGCAACCAGGTCTGCCTTTACATTTTGTGGAATCGCATTCAACAGTATCATTACTCTGGTGATATGTTTCGGTATTTATTAATATGGGAAGAAGCCATACTGCCATGGCAAGCACCACAATTCCATCTCAAATCCACTCCTGTCAATTTGGCTGCACATACCATGTGCAGTAGCAAACATTATTATTAGAGGCATGCTAAAGTATCATGAACTGAAAGCTGGAAAGAGCTAAAACACGAATCCATCACATTAACACCCTACATGTTCCTCCCATGCAGTAAATTAATACAACGAATACAGAAGCTGCTCACAGCTGAGTGAGGGCGTGAAATGGGCATAGAGAGGGGTGTGTGCAAAGCCCCCACCACACATGCATACAGCAGCTCTTTTGATTAATTACCATCACGACAGCCGTGGTGGGACCAAATATAATGCTGCTAGTGACTGCCATTCCTACATCCTACTGTTAATGTCAAATTTAACACCGGTCCATACAAAACTCATTCCACCAGCTGCCAGCAATGGTGTCTGTATCTCTGGCACACAGCAGGGCTTCCTCCAGGGCATGGCACACCATGGCCTGCCCGGAGAGTCTGGTCACTCTGCATCCGCCCCCCCGCCCCCACCCCCCTTTTGGGTTTTGAGGAGAGAAGCAGCAGCTTCGGCTGTCCAAAGGATATTCAGTAGAAGGCCAGACAGGGAAGGGGAAGGGGTGGCATAGAGTACAGCTGCTGAGGTGTTGGTGGCTACACATGCAGCAGCAGGGCATGAAAGCTATGGGGCCAGGGTTGACACTGAGCTGCCTGTGACAAGCACTAAACCCTTACTGTAGATCCTGCAGCACAGTCTTCACGTCTACCAGGAAATACCTTGAATTCAAAGATGAGAGCACTGCAGTTTGTTACAAAAATCAGCTGCCTGCAAATCTTATTTTATCATCTATGGCAACTGCTCTAAGTACTGTGAATGTGTTTTATCCTGCAATTTTTCCCCCTGCAGGCATCCACGAGAAGTTCTGTATTAGGACAAACATTAAAAATACTAGAGCAAAGTCAGATCACTTCACAGGCAACAGAGGACACACCTGAGATTACAATGTAGGTGTTACATTGCAAAAGCAGCAAGCAATAAAGCAAAACAATGCAGCAAGCATTAGGTGGGGAGACTGCTCTAAGGAATCTCTCTGGTGCAGGAAGAATTTTAACTAAATAAGTGTAAAGTCCACTAACAAAGCTGCTGTGATCTTTATGCTGAAGCTTTATTTGTATTTTTTTCCTATCAACAAAGAAAAAATAAGTGTATCAATAAGCAAAGTGTAATTCAATCCATCTTGCTACCCTGACAATCGACGAAAGAACTTGTGGGAGGCCCTGTGAGCAAAAAATCAATATTGCAGCTTTGTGCTGTGCAAATGTGAATACTGCCAAATAGCAGTGCTTAGGGTAAAATGAACTGTTTTGCTTCATTTTCTCCTCTCTGAACAAATGATTTTGAAACGACAGCTCTTTCTGGAGCTATAAAACGTCAAGCAATAACTCCCTGCGCTTTAGGCAAGTGATTGGAATAAATACCTCTTGGCAACAGGTGCAATGACTTAGGACTGAAATTCATTTACATTCAGAAGATAATTCCCAATAAACAGATGCAATGCCACAGGATGGGAGTTTGAATGACCAGCATCTGAATGCTACTGCCTGCTTCTGCATCATTCCAGAGCTTTTTAGAGGTAAGTATGTGGCTCTGTCAATAATTACTGTTGTCACCAGTAACTTTTTATCTCCAGTGCAATTCCTCATGAATATTTGCAATGCTGTGTTTTCCAACTAACCTGTGTTCAGCCTGCTGCTTGCCTTGCTGTACCTTGCATAAACCTATTTTGTTTGGCTGTCCTCCTGCAGCTGAAATCAACATGCCTCGTCTTCCTACTAATTGTTTCAAGGCAAATTCTGCCATGGATGCCACTGCTACCTCCCACCCAAGAATGCAGAGTGCTTCCCGATTGCGAAGATTTTTCTGTTGCCCAGCTAGGACTTCCAACACAGCCTTAACATTAACTCAAGTAAGCGTCTATTACCAGATGAAACATATGCTGTCTCTGATTCATTCACGTTTGCATATATAAATCAGTGTTATATGTGGTGGTTTGCCGTTTCGCTATTTCTTTTTTTTTTTTTTTTCCAAAATGGAAAAAGATTAATACCTAATGAGAAAAAGAGTGTGCTTTCTGTCCTGCTGACTGTTTTGATTATAGAAAAGCTTCCTGGCAAACATATGTTCCCTCTATGTTTTATCTGCTCACAAATTAGTTGAGTGCAGGCTCTTTAATTTAAGAAGAAAATAAACTGCTTTTGCAAAATCACATTCCTAAGGAAAAAAGGTAGAGGGGATTTTTAGTGGTAATATACATTCTGTAATGCTTTATTGATCAATCCATGTAGAAAAACACACTGAGAAAAAAAAATCTATATGAAACACCACAAACAAAACTCTTTCCTCTTAAACTTTATGAAATGAAAGTAAGAGTTCTAGTAAAGAAATGTAACTCAGAACCCTGTTTCAGAAATGTGTTGAATTCACATTTGGCTAAAAATCATTCTATGCAAGTTTGCAATGCCTTATTTACCATTCTACAGTCTCGGTTCCTTTATAGAAACCATTTGTCTTTAGACAGATAACCTAAATTTGTCAAAGTGCAAAGAAATGTTAATAATTCACAGCATCCTGCCCACCAGCATACCATCTTTTTCAGCTGTCAATAATAAGAGTGTGTGTTGAGTTTGGTAGATTAAAGTAAATAGCACCACCACATTTGAAAGTTCACCCCATACCGAGGAAATACAGTGGAATGTAAACAGGCTAACACCAGTACTCCTTGACATCAGAAGCAAGGAACCTTTGATTAAAACTTAAAGCACAGAGAAAGTCAACATGGAAATATAAAATTATTTCAAAGAATGCAGATACTGGAAGAACTGAGTATCCAAAACAAATCTTTACAGAAACAAATATATATGTGTCTGAGAGCAATGAAATATTGCTTCTTGTGTTTTTGGCTCTAACAGAAAGGTCTTTTGAAAAGAGCACATCTTTTCAAACAGAATGTTTACAGTCGTCTCTTTCACAATCTCTTTTATTTTACCAAATCATGCAACATGATGATTCAAATTCTACACAAGATGAAGTGATGCATCTTGGGCAGCATTTCAATAATATACATTGAACAAATGAAAAGCCTGACAAAAACTCTGCTGAGAATTCTCTTCCAGTGAAGTGTGTATGTGCACACACGGAGGTTGCAGAGAGACAGCTGAACATACTTTGCCATCTGAAAATCATGCAAATTCTCAACCTGGGCTTCTCAAGCTTTTATAATTCCGCAGTAAAGCTTCAGCATCCTGCAGTTTCTAAAGAGTCCCATGAACTCTGTCAAGGGAGACTTCTCCCCGTCTCTCAGCACTGCATGTATTTCACACAGACAAGCATGCTATTTTGTTAAACAGCTTTTAAATTATCCAATCCTGGTCAACAGATCACTAGCAACTACTACAAAGACAGAGGCAATTTAAATGACAACTGTGCTTTCTAATTCTATCTTTGAAGGAAAAAGTCATTCTGGCAAGCATGTCTATTAAAAGATTACGCTGGCACAGTAAGAGCTTCTGATACTGCACCGAGGTCTGGAGTTCACAGCACTCAGCTCTTCTTTCAGGAAAACCCCGCAGCCAGCCCACAGCCAGCGCACAGCCAGCCTGTGCTGCAGCCCGGCAGACAAAACCCCACTGTTCAGTCGGGGTCAAGTTAGGCAGGAAGAGATCATTTAAAATATATTCTACAGAAGCTGTATTCTTTGCCATTTTAAGTATATATTCATTTGAGATGCTGGAAGGAGGGGACATCTAAAGGCAAGGGATTATTCAGTGAAGGAAACCTATTTTCTAGCAAGGGACATCTTCCTTGGTTTTGTTTTTTTTTAATTCATTCATAAAAATGGGATTAACTCAAAACAAGGTACATGAAAATACACTCATTATTCGAACTTTTAACAAAGAGGCCTGAAATCCTAAGGAACAGACTTGACTAAATTACACTGATTCAAGGCAACTATTTCATTGATTAAATTAGCTGTGAGGGGTGATTTTTAACACTGGTTCCTAGAATTCTGTTTCTTGGACATACTGCCTCATATTTTAATTAGCTAAAATCTGGAAGTATGTATCTTACAAAACAGGAATGCCAACTGCTATCAGTAAAGCTTTTAGAAATACTAGGTAACATACCTTTGGGTTTTTAAAATTACTTTTTATGTTTTAATAGATCATTATTTAGTCTAAAAAAACATTTAGAAAATCTTTAGTGCTCTCCAGTGTTCAGTGTGAGCAGCAGAATTAGAACTGTAGGTGATTTCTTGTAATTATATACTTAATATTCAGTGTACATAAATATAGAGCACAGTGTGTCTCTGATTAATGAAAGTCAGGGCAGAAGCCTGAGTTACGCCCTCTGACTCACACAGGATGGGTCCTGCCTTCCAGGTTCACTGAAACTTATTACAATTTTCCTTCTACATTTTCCAGTCTCCATGCAATTCTCAAAAATATCCCTGTGAGGCTCTCTTCAGCAAAAAAAAAAAGTCAGGGCTTACCTGCTTTCTGCACCTTGCTGAATGATTCAGCAAAACCTAACATGAGCAAGAGCATCTCAGCCTTTTAATGTAAGTGTTGATCTTTCCTATGTACAGCTGGCAAGGTTCTCATTTAAGTTCTCCTAAACAGCTTTCACCCCTCATTCAGAAGGACAAGAACATGTCTCTCCAAGGTATCAGAATTAAGGGGGGTTTTCGATTGTGTTTTTGTTGGTGTTTGTGTGGTTTTCCCTTTCTTTAATAGCAGGAGAGAAAAGAGTGTTATCTTGACAGGCCTGTAAAGTGAAGTACTTCAATCATCTGAAACAAGCACAGCCCAGACAGCAGCTGTGCTCACATCCCCACATTAGCCCATCATGTCTCAACCCTATTTTGAATGAATTGCCAGTATGGGAAAAGAGATAGTTTGGTCTTCATGCCCATTTAAGCCTTCACCTGCCTGCTGAGGCTGCCACAAGAGTACTAATTAATGCTAAATTGTGAAAATGGGCTTCTGCACTTCGAATTCAGCCACACTGAAACTGGATAGAAACCACTAATTCCCTTAATGAAAGTCACAAAACCAGAGCCTGGCTCCTGGCAGCATTTTAGCAATGCCTACATGTGGCAGATGGAAACCACGTGACTTAAACATGAAAGTCTAAATATCTAGTGTAAAAACGTGTTGTTCAGTTCTCACTTCGAATCAAATTTTATTCTCACATGCATGCACCTTTCCCATTGCTTTTCAGTGGGAGCTATATGCATGAGAGCAAAACTTTGCCCTCTTGATCTAAAATTATCCCAGTTTGAAATAATATTCATCTGTCAATAATATTTCTTTTCTTTTGCCAGCCAGCTGTCTGTTCTCAGGCTGCAAGAATCTCCTTCCTTTTTTCCTTCACATCATACACACTTGATCCTCTGCCAGCTCGCAAAAAGCACTCTACCCTTTTCTTTCTTGCCATTAAATACATTGCATCTTCAAAATTTCTCAAGGCAAGTAAGTCCCATGGTCTCTGTAAATCCCCCTCCTGGAGGTTATCTTCAGTTTACCAACTGTGAACTCTCTGAACACACCACCTGTCAGGAAGGAGAAGCTTCTGAATCAGAAACAACCTCTGAAACAGGGAGGTAAGACACACAAAGGCTGATGGGTCAGAAATGTTGTGTCAACAGGATTTCCTGTTGAATTATTTCCTCTGCACAGGATACTGGTAACAGAATAAAAATAAATATTCTTTTATTTTCATTAAAAATGCATCTTGACAACAATTCATATTTTATCTCAATCATTTTTTAAGGGAAACCATGCACTGGGGAGGGGCAGAGGAAGAGGAAGAACAGGGGATTTCCCTCAGCTGTATTCAGAGGCAACAGCTGACAAAAGAAATATGCTTTTATTCCCATCTTTAAGAATCAAAAAGCCTTATCACCTCAGAGGTTCGTCAAAACCATGCACAGATGTACCATTTCCTTGAGAATATGTCCACTGGTGAAAGTTAAATCATTCCAGCAGGTGACATGTTGGGTTCTAATAATAACTCTTGACATTCTGTGTACACTGCCTTATTAAACAGGTTATACTCTAACCTGTGTAAGAAAGCAAAACGTTTCACCTCACTAAACGGGGAAGAAACTGGACACTGATAATTCTAGATTATTTTAAAGAAAATACTATTCTACAAATGGCAGAGTTTAAGATACTGGCCTAGTATTAAAAGTTTATCACATATTTAATTAAAAATATTGTATGATAGCTACACCATGGCAATATCTGATATCACAGTTGTAAAATTATAAATCTTGTTTACAATTATATACGGAGCAGAATCATGCAATAATGTAAAGTTCATATACTCTATCCAATAAAATGATGGGGTGGAGTCAATTGTCACAATATAAATTACAGTGGAAAAATTATGTGGTTAACTTTAATGATGGCAAGCCACTTAAAGAGTGCTTATGAGTATGCAAACAGCACAGCAATCCCCCTTCTCATTCAGTATAGGTTCTGAAACATTTCTGAAGACTCAGAAGTAGAAAGAAGAACCCTTGGAAACATAAAGGCTCAAGATCCTGCAGATGAAACTGCAAAACCAAAATACAGTCATACCTTTTGAAAACAAGAAGAGTAGTGTGATGAATGTACTTCAAGGTAAACATGCCATCACTTCAAATATTCCCACAAATAGGTATGAGACAAGAGTGGCAAGCAATCTCACAAAATGCCTGTCAGAGAGGAAGGCCTTCTTCCTGGCCTTACCTTCTGTGAAATATTGGTGGATTCCTAAAAAACTATTATAGAAAGGAGAAAAATATACCATACAGAGTTTTTACAACATACTTAAGGTTCTGGCACATTCAGGGAATCATGGAATAAACCTACAGATACTTGAGAGCATCCTGTGATTAATAAATTGCATAAAGAAAGGAAAACTGTTTAATCGTTTATCAATAAATTGGTAATTTTTTAAGTCCTCAGGAATATACACAGTTCTAACATGCTCCCTGGGCAAGCAGCAAGTAAGAAAGAATGGCAACAGAGGTAGTATTTCCAGAGTAAATAAAGGAAACATGCACCACTGCTACCCTCTCAAACTGCTGTTAATCACCTATAAAGGAACTGCATATCCATATGCCCCGTTGCAAACATGAAAGACCAGGGAGGTAAAGTGACAGGATTGCTGAATTCACCTGGATTCAAATTCAGGACTTCTGAATTTGGATTCTGGTTTTTAATCTTGGGATTTGTGTCCCCTCTGCCCCAAATGTCACAATGTGGATGGAAGAATGCTCTCAGCTTTTAGAGAACCAGCTAATGAGTATTCAAATTGAATAAATGAAAAATCGGGATCCCTGAAATCTCTCTCTGAGTACTAAGACAGAAAGTAAACAATTTTCCATAATTATGTGATAGAAGTTCTGTAATTAATGCTATTTACATTAGAAAGTAACAAAAACAATGAATATACACTGTAACACAACACAGAGAGGAAAACTTTGTATTTGCTAATTACTTCTATTTAGAAGCACACATCTAATAGCTTCCGAAGTTCTTCATTGATCTTAATACAAGCAATAATAAGGGACAGGACTAGGAGAGCTCTGCACCAGACCAGGGGGGAAAAAAGTCATTGTTAGGTGCTAAACTCAATAACCAGCAAGACAGAAGCACTGCACTGTTACTACAGATGTGGAAGGCAATTTTCTCAGTAATTAATGTATTTTGCATAGTACTTCACTGTACCAGGTCAGTTTCCTTTTAAAAAAATCTTTCCCTATGTGTCTAAAGCAAGTATTTCAGGAGGAGGCAGCTGTGAAGTATAAAAGATCTGATTGCTCCACTTTTTTCCACACCACCTAAAACGACACTTTCCTACCAAAAGCACCATGTTCTCCTGATACATTATTTAGGCGTACAAACAGGCAGAGGGCTTCTGCAAGTCAGAGGGGATGGTGCCTCATCTAACCACCAGGTCGGGAGGGAACACAGGGCTTCCCCGGAGCTGTGGGTCCCACAGGGCTCAGCCTCCTCACCGTCCCGCACCAGCAAAGACAGCCTTTCCCGGCTGACTGCCAGCCCCTGCTTGCACCCATGGGGTCCCTTCGCTCGTCCATCCATTTACATTGTTGTTTCTTTGACAGCAGTGAGTTTGATTAATCAAGATAATTTCCAGAGCAAGCTCAGAGCATGATCAAAGCAGCCGTTATGGCAGCGTAATTGAGGAGGGAGTTGTTTATCTGTTGGGGATGGCAAGGAGGGAAGGAGAAGGTTAGGGGTGTCCAAAGGAGGCAGGAATGAGCAGGTGTTAGGGTAACTATTTAAATCAGGCATCCTGACATAACCATTTATAACGGAGGCTTCAGACTCCCTGGAAGGCACTAGAGCCGGATACCCTATCTACTTGTAAGCAAGCTGCATTTCTTTTGGTAGGAACTGTGATTCTAGTATGTCTGCACTACCACAAAGCAAGCTGCCCTTAATGAAACTCTTCTCTGAAATTCGTACAATCCCACGGTGCTCCTGCAGCATCCTTTCCATCCCTGCCACTGCTGAATTTGAAGTTCAGATTCCTACTGGGTTTCAGCAACGTATGGTCCACATTATCTTCAAAAACACAAATAAAGACAATGCTTGAACTCCAGAACCAAAATGAAGCCTGTTTTTCATTACAGTTTTCATGTACACAGACCTCTAGAAAATTACAAGGATAATCTATGAATCAAATACAAAATACAGAAAAAATATTATCTCCCACTGAAATGCTGTAATCTCTGACAGATGTGTTGAGATCCAACGTTATACAACTTTTTCATAGTAATTTTGTAACATTTTATCTACTTGAAAATAATAGGGAATTTTAGGTAAGCAGAATCTTAATTACCCCAATTAAGCTCTCATCCTGCATCACTAATATCACTGGGAGCTTTGTTATTAACCTCAATGAGTGCAGGATAGATGCCTTAGAATTTAACCTGGACACTCAATATTCTTGTTCTAATAAAAAATGCATTAATGAGCTTCATTAGACTGTTCCATTTTAAAGAAGCATCTTCAGCAGTCAGTTTCCCTCAACAGCCTAATGGGGCACTGGTGCATTAGTGAGCTAGGACTTGACACAGGCGCGTTCAGGTCGCTGTAAGTCATCTTTACTGACTCAATGAGCTTCACGTTTAGCCTCCTAAGGGAAGAGCAACACCTACTGACTCACTTCAGGAACTCCCTGAAGTAAAGCTGACAAAATGTGTATAAACTTTTGAAATTAAAACTGGAGTGGTACAGCCAAAAGATTATACATAGTGAAATAAACACAATTAAAACTAGAATTCATCCTTATAATTTTAAAAAACACAAAGATTTTCTATATAGCCTGCACAGATGATCCTCAACCCATTTCAATTACTACCTTTTTTCCAGTCATCTACTGGGATACATTATGGGAAAACTAGTGATCTTCTGTGACCTTCATTTTATTTTATTAAATGCAGCAGACACCTCATGTTGAATATGAAATAAAAAATATGCAACCCAGGAAAGTACTTTAAGAAAAAATGCCCTTTGGAGGACCCAATTTCAGTCTTGATATATAATGACATCGATTTGCCCCTGACATTTGAGTAAAAATCTCTATTATATATATTATTGTGTTCAAAATTCTATTCTGAATTACTAAATTTAGAACAGGCCCTGCAGATCATGATTCAGTCAATGCTTTATAAATGTGGGAAATACATATTTGAAATACATGTGAAGTTGAAACCGACTAACTGTACCCCCCATCTTTAGCCACATTTTAGGAGATTTCTGTTTCAAAATAGCTATCCAATTGGTAGTAGTAAAAAACCTCCCAAATATCAAAATACACTCTTTGTTTACACAACAGTGGCTGATGTATTGCTAATAAAGCCTTCAAGGAGCAAATAATGTGAATTGCCCTAGCAAGGGAAACTGGCAGTTGCAGATACTATTTTATCTTTCCTACAGCTCTAAGGATAATAGAGAAGTATCACTTGTTGCCGTCCCTTGCCTTTGAAGAAACTGGCGGGGGAGGGGGAAGTTGGCAAGGGTGGAAAGGGAGGTGATGAGTTCAGACCTCTATTATCCCTGCTAGTAAGTGCAGATTAACAAGTCATCACCCAACATAATATCCATTGAATTTCAGTTAACTGCTGTCTGAGCAACCTGTCTATAATTCCAAACGCTAAATGCCAAACCTAATTTCTTGCTGGTTTAGAGCCTCAATTTGGGATAGGTGTAGCTGGTCATAAAATAATGAGGGGGTATTCAAATTTGGAAGGGGGGGGACTTACGGAAATCCCTCTCCCTAATTAAATCAGAGAATGAGAGTTTGAAGTGGTAAATAATAAATCACAAAGAATCCTCAATCTTGTTGTCAAGGAAACCAGTATGCCTCTGCCATAATTGCTGTGAGCCCAATCTTGCCCTTTTTGACATCAAGCCTTATCATGCATTCTGGTCAGAGACTGAGAAAGTAGCTTTTCTATTCCTCTCATGCAACCCTGCAACTCGCAGTGAGCTCGCCTGAGCAGGGCCATACCACAGAGGCACTCAGCACCAGCCGCCTCCTCTCTGCAGACAGTCACTGACTTGTGAGCTCCAGCACACTGCCATCAACTCTTAAGATTAGAAATGGGGCCGACCGGATTGATCCTGGCATTGGAAGGTCTCAGCGGCTGTGTTTGTTAGAAAGGCATTCCTAATTTACTGTGGCTAACATCTTGAGCCTGGTTATCTCGGCCTGTCATGAGTCCCAGGAATTTCTAGTTCCCCTGTACCCTTACTCCCCTGAGCACATCCTCCTGGAAGGAGGGATCAGCAGTTCATTTTACTCATGGACATGTAAGATGTTTATGAAAGAGATGGACAGGGAAAGGGAAGGGCAAGACAAAATAAATGCTTTCAAAAGCACAACAAAAGAGATTAGAAACTGACTCCATGCCAGGTCATTCAGATAGCTTACTGCATCATTGTCTTCTTCCTCTGCAATGATAATTACCTTTTATAAACATATCCAAGCTTGTTTTTTCCTTCTCTTTTGGTGTAATCACACATAACCACTGGTCACACACCAAACTGAGCATAAGCAATTCCCAGTACTTCAACAGCAGGAAGGCCGAAAAGGGGAAAAAGCTATATTGGTGTCTCTATCTCATCCTTCAAGAAATCCTGAAGCAAGTTTTAGAGGAAGTATCTTCAAAGTAAGGAAATAGGAGGAACAACGGGCAAGTACATTATGTTCCCAGCTGACTTTAAGCAAAAGAAAATCCAGAGACACAGAAGGATTGTGGGAAGGAAAAAACTTCTAAATCTCGCTTAAGGTACTACAGAGAGAAAAAGACTACCAGAAAGGTTTCTAGAGTGAGCATTGCCACTGATTCTGTTTGAAAAACTGCAACTAGTTGATTATCTCCTTGCTATTTTACCAGTAAGTGGACAAATCTTATTCCAATTCCAAGCCACCATCACCATATTTCTTCAATATATTTTTATAAATTCCATGTTAGCAAAATATGTTGTTAGTAAAATATGCTGAAAGTAAAGACTGATAAACTCTGGTGGTTTTAATCTATTGCTGAATGCCATTCCAATGACTTTTGTTTCTTTCTGTACTTGAAGAATTCAAAAGACTCATGTCAGGATCCAAGTTTCAATGGGCCACTCTGGAAACCCACTATATAATTTCTGAACTTACTTAAATGTGATGTCATGATAAAATGTCATTTACGATTTTTATCTATATAACATGATAACAACACTTTCTTCTGTCCAACTTTTACTCAAAGAAAGCTATTTATTTAGCTTGATAAATAAAAAAATTTATTTAAATCTATGAATAAATATTATTATTAGCAACTGTTGCATTCTTCCTTTTTCATTTTGGTTTGGTTTGTGGATAAACCAAAGCATCTTAAGAAAATATCATGTTGCAACACAGATTTCTGCTGTAACATCCAACTATTCCAACATAAAGTAAGGACGTTGGTAAAAACCTCTGTTCAACAGACCTGTAGACACACAACACTTAAAAAGCAATAAACACTTTCAGAGCAGCCTCAGTTCAAAACAAAATGAACCCTCCTCCAAACCTAATGCAAATCCTATCCATATTCTTCTCCCCAGGAAGCACAGTGTAGGTGCTTGGTAGCTAACAGAGCTTGGGCAAATTCATCTTTGACCAAAACAGGATCAGAGCATTATAAGGTAATTCAGGCTGAAAATGGACTCCTGCCTCTTTGTATTTGCTCAAAATGTTCTTTAATCCAAATACTTCTTTCAGCTGTTAAACCTAAATCACATATAAAAGTTATTCCTCCATATTTTAAAAACTGAAGCCCCTGAAGTTGTCATCACAATTAAAAAGGTACAATTATGGGCTAATCACAGTCAATTACAATAATGCATATTAATATCTGTATCACTGTATATGCCTCTAAAACTCAGTCACCTTAAGAAAAAAAATGAAAAAGACAAAGGTTTCCATTAGAAGAGAGAGTGCAAAAGCAAATGAATATGCCATTTGAGTATAAACAAGTTCATTTGCAAAATATGCATGTAGCATCCATCAGAGGAAAAAAGGCCTTTAGCTGATTTACAGATAATTTACTATTGCACACTCTTACCACTATTTTATTCTTATTTGAAAAATTAGTCTGGATTCCTGAGCGCAATGACAGCAACCAGTTTATGTCTTTTGCTAAATTTCAGTGATCTTGAACCTTTAGGGCTAAACATCTCCGTGACAATCTATTTCTGTCATCCAAGAGTTTCACATTCTTTGCTATTCTAAGAATGGTATCACACACTTTCCCAGTGACACAACATGTCATGCTGGAGAAGTACTTCAATATTACCCACACCCTGCTCCGTCATAATCCACTCTGAAAAAAATACCTCTGTATCTTCTGTTGGTAGGAAGCCATAACAACCCAATATTTCTCCTCTGCACAATTTTTCATGTGGGCAATTTGATTTGTCAATTCTTTAGAATTTTTACGTCCTCTGTTTGAGTAGTTTCTATCCATCATATTTTGTCTTCACCTTTTTGCTTAGGCTTTCGCAATTTTGAACAAAAGCTTTCAAACCTCTCATTCTCTACAATGCTAATCCCTGAATTCAATAAACTTTCCTATTATGTGGGCAGTTTTTGCAAGGCATTATTGGTTCTTTATCTGAAACCAAATTGTTACTCATGTGGTAGGAACTCAAACAGAGGCAGTTTGTCCTGTATCAGTGCAAACCAAAGGCTTCCCATTTATTCATGTCTGAGCTAGCCCACAAAGCACTGCAGTGGGTGTGCTGCCTCCCTTCTCATGCAAACTTCCACTCACTGTACTTTAAATTGGCCAAAAGCTGTGCTGCAGGGTAGCTCCAAACTGACCAGCAACTGCTGCCAGATCTTCCTTTATGAGGTTGGGCGTGGAATCACTAAACTGTAGATAAGCATTTTCCGAACAGTTCTGAGCTCAGAGGCAATTTCAGTATGTCCCTGAACGGCATCATGCAGAAATACCCACAACTCTCTCCTGCAGTAGTTATGAGAAATGGTTATTAATTTTAATTGGCCTAAGCTAGTTTTTAGGGAAATTATATCTTCAGGCTTCATCACCTATCTGAATAGCCTCTTTTTTGCAGTTAGCACTGCTATTCATCTACCAAGAAATACAGGCAACATGTTGGTAATCTGTGAGGAAATACAGAACAATATTAAGCAAAGATCACTGGAAGCAAAACAGAAATAAAAAATTAAAGGCACTTTGGAACAAATTGGCTGTGATGTTTGTTTATAGGCATCTTATCCATAGGTCTCCTTCTGAGAGAGTAGGATGAGACTGAAAACAAACTCTGAAATGGCAAACCACAGCATTCCCCTCTGTGAAAATTACACAAACTTTATGTTGAGAAACAAGCTCTGGGTGAAGGACAATATTCCAGTAGCTTGTATCTTTCCCAACATTCCTTCCAGGTGCCTGACAGAATTAGCTGTAGTTCACAATCCCCCATTCAAAACAAAAATTAAAATTATCAGATTCAACATACAAACATCCTAGCTGTACACGACTGATAATCTTATAGGTCAGCACTGCTAATGATTTTGAAAAACAAAACATTTCCCATTGCCATGACAACTTTACAGACCTGTAAGTAAGAAACACTTCGATTTCTGCAGTTCGGTTTTAAGCATCTCCTCTCAGTCTTTAGTCACTCTGTAATAGCCTAAGGTGACCATGTATCAGAAGAAGAAACAAGGGTTATCTCACCTAGGTAGCTAGTGAGAAGCTTTATGAGGGTTTTCCCATCACCTTTCTTCACCTGCATAGCAATAAACCAGCCAGTAGGACAGACACAGAAGCTAAATTTGTTGAAGTCTTGCTCAGTAGGGTTGCTGGAATCAGGACATCACAGTGGAGGCAGTTTTACCAAGGAAAAGAAATTTAGCACCAATATGAAGTACCTGACAGTTTGGAGTATAAAACTTAATCAGTTTTGAAGGTCTGTGCTCTATGAAAAGCAACCACTAAGATACCAGCAGAATAATTTAATGAACTGAAATCTGTGGGGTTTTTTTATTTGGTTGGCTTTTTTTTTTTTTTTCCCTTCTTAAAATATCACATTTTCTTTTTGTTTTTCAAAGAGTTTGAGCAAGTGGCCTTTGCAAGGAGTAATTCAGCAAACAAAAAAAATACTACCGTGTGAATTAAAACTACTTTAAATAAAATCTGTTGTGACTACAATTCATACTAACATGGCAAGCTCTTACAGAATGCCTTTTCAAGGAAAGAAATATATTCCTTGTGTGTTCAAGTATAGAGCCATAAACCATATGAGACCCTATTTATTTCAAATTTCCCATGATGCCATTTACTCCAGCTTTTAACCTTTTATGTGACATTGAGCTATTTTACAATCATAAAATAGTAGAAAAAACGACCTGTTAATTTGAAAGGGACACATTACAACATCTCTCCCCGGCACTATAATATTTTAATTTCTTTTTTCAAGTCAAACCAGTTGGAAAGTGACCATCTGCTAGTCTCTTAGCACTATTCAAGCAAAGTAATGCACAAAATGTCCTCCTTTCCCAGCAAGAGTAGGACTGTTAACTGAAAGGAATTTAGTATATTGTCATGTGAGTTTAACAGACTGATTCACAACAAAATAAAATCTCCATTTCTTTAATTACTGTTGAATACACTGTATATAGGGTTAGTACTTAACATTGTGTGGCACCTACAGCAGTACAAGAAATCTGAACCTAACCTCTCCAAGCAACAAATCAGTATTATCAGATTTCCTATGCAAATTGTGCTCTTCTATTTTGAGTGTTAAGTTAAATGCAAGCATACTTTTACAAGTACAGTTCTATTTCTCACTTCAAAATACACAATGTGCTTTGGACACTGGGTAAGTTTTCAGTATCACTTAAGGTTTTGAATATTTCAAAACAGTTGATAATGGCAGTGAAAGGAAACTCAACAAGCTCTCCATGCTGATAAATATAGAACTTTTTGGATGAGTAGAGCTCAGCGGAGCTGTAATCTTGGCTGGCACCTGTACATGATACTGTAACACATACAGCTAGAACTGCAAGTTTGTGAGAATAAATTAAATTAAATTCACATTCATGTTAACACTTTAAAAGATGTTGTCAGTACAACTTTGTATGCATGCAAGCCACTGCACTTTTGAAAGTTTTACCCTGAATGTTTAGAATTCAAGCACACTGTCTTGAAGGTTAGGAGATACACTGGCCATATCTTAACCAGCCTTTATCAACATTATTCATATCTGTACCTTCTTGACATACCTAACTAAACCGCAAATTAGGCTGAAAATGAAGTAGCTGCACTTAGAATTGTTAAACTTTAACAGAGTTTATTGCATCTCAAATTGCGAAAGATAGCAGATGTCAAATGCCATTACCAAAATGTATTCCGCAGTTGCCTTAAATCTGCAGTATATTTTACTGTAAAAGCATTTTTCTTTTGTTCTTCTCCCTAGTCTCCCTATCAAAAAATAATCAGACAATTCAGGAATTTACGAAAATAGGAAAATACTTGTTAAATATAAATGAGCTGTTTTTTCAAACAAATACATCTTTTTGACCAGTTATTAATGATGCAGTAGTCATATCTATTTGCCCAATAAATGTGTAAATCTTACTGCTTTCCTTGGTTTTATTTTTAAATACCATAATGGCAGTAAGGCACTTTAAACTGTGTATTTCTCAGGGAATACTGCACTTCAGGGACTGTTAAAGTCATGCTGCCTTCAGCTTTTACCACCCTACGTGAGGTACAATACGCACTGAGAAATGTGCTGTCTACTGTGTGCCTTGTTTTAAAGTTCATGTCCAGCAATCCTCCTGTCCTTTCTATATAAATTTCATTTCTTCCCAAGCCCTTTCTCAGACATATTCTCAGCAAGTCTAACCGATTCATAATGATTTTGGACAACAGAATGGTGTTGAGTGGTAGCAGGCTCAAGTTATTCAACAGCCTCATTCACACAGCTAAAAACTCACCTACTGAGTACTCCATTAAGCCATGATTAGGGACTACTGCTCACTCATATGCTGGATTCTGGCCCTTTCGCCTAAAACCTTCCACTACTCCATAAGATATTTCCTGTGCTCTTTATTGGTCAGTTTTCCCAATAACTACGCATTACCAGGCTTCAACAAAGTCGAGTAGACCTTGCTCATGATGTTCCTCACAATTCAGGGTACACTTCTAATAGAAATTGAAGGAAGGTTGTGTATCACTTACATTATTTCTTTACCAGAGAGTCAGATAATTCAGTGCTATTTTGCAGGGTGCAAACAAAAGTTCTAGTTAAGCAGTAAGCTACAAAAACTATGCAGAACTCAGAGTGATTCTCCAAACGTGCTTGGATGCCAGGAAGGAATTCAAAAGCGGCATTACCTACAATTACCTTAGTTTTTGACTGGCTGAATCAGACAAGAGGGGAAGGATAGACACTTTTAATTTATCTGGCTGTGGAGATGTAACTGATTAATTCTCTGTGTGGCTGTAATTCTTCTACAAAAAGCCAGGCATACACATAAATATGTATTTATTTGCCATTATGCTGATTTTCTTAAAAAAACATAGTTGATCAGCTGAAAAAATCTGTGTGATTCTGAAAGGCTTTTGAAAACATATATGTCTGACTTGACCTTATGACCATTTTCTCCTTCAGGCAAACTAATATTATAACCAGAACAACACGAGAGGATGAACATTGTTGGGGAGTTGCTCACTGTGCCTGTCATACCCCGTTAATGCAACTTTGATTTGCCTTTGTTCTGACAGTAGCAAACAGCTGCTTGTAAATGAGCCACAGTCCCTGGGCTGCCTCCTATTATTCCACACTTTTGTTTGACAAGGTCACTTGCTGTGGGGATTTTGGGGAGAAAGAGTGTGCAGCCTATAGAATTAGAGTTAAACCACAGGCAACCCAGCTTGAATACTCTTATTATATCTTTTTTTTTCGTAGCACCAGCAAAGCAAGAATAACAAAGAGAAAATCTTTTGCTCTGTGAGCAAGGCAAACTTTTCTTTTTCCCAGTGTTGATTTCATAATCCTAAAACTATCTTATAAAAAGCAAGTCATGTTTCCCTAAATCCCCTTTCATTCAAATCTTAACAGGATTTATATGAAAGATGTATTTAATTACAAAACAGGATTAACAAAACCAGATTAATATTGTTTTGTTCATCTGCTGCTACAATTTATCAGGACACAATACCCGGCTACAGCTAACAGCAACTCCAACAAACACTGCAAAAACACCAAGAAACAATCTGAAAGATTTATGCCAGTTTCTACAGGAAATTGATTTATTTTTGATTGGAAACGAGACAGACTAGTCTTCCAGAAAAAAAGGCATCTCATAAGCAAATTACTGCAATGATAGCCACCCGTTTAAGGACGAGCAGACATTTCTTTGACTTGGACATTTTATAGTGTTGAATTAACTGTAAAATCAGTTTACAAAGACATTAGGATAGTATCTGGTGCGATCAAATAATCCCTGAACCTTTATTTTCCATTTTGACCTATGATCTTAAAGACAGTGAAAACTGTCATTCAGGACAGCCTATTTCTTTGTGACAACTGTTGCTTTTGAAACCATGTTTTAACAAGGAATAGGTTGAAAATATTCAGAGGGATGGTTGATACTATGAGAGGAAACAGCCAGTGGCAGTCTGCAACCACAGATGAATCACAGCTAAGTGCTTTCAAAATTTACAAGTGAAGAAAGAAGAGGTGCTAACTTTTAAAATGTCTTCCAGGCTCTTTAAGGAGGGTCACTGAAAACAATGAATGGAAATCAGTCCAAAAACCTCTGCAAGCAGTCAAATGTGCTATTCCAATGGGACAGTCCTGATTGTTCAGATTTTTATCTCATCAGCCCAAAAAGTGACTGAGCTCTTCCTGCTCTGAATCGTTTGCTTCCTAGATTTTTGTTAGGTCACTGGAAGAAAAAATCATCAAATAATTCATCACAAAGGCGTCTGTGTTAAAAAGAAAAACTTACAGACATTTCTGTAATCTTTGATTTAATTTCTGAATCTCCTGGTGTTCTCAACAGAAAAGCACGACAGACCATGAGACCAGTTTACACATACTTCCCAGGCAAACTCAAACTCTGACCAAGCTTGGAAGACTACATTTATGACCATAGGATAGGGACAGCCTACTCTCTCACCTCTTTCAGCTAATTCAACTTAAATCTTGCTATCCACGACAAATCATTCAACAGCCACTTACATGCAGGTAAGGGAAATCTTCCCCAAGTGTCAGATGGAAGTCTTCCTTGTCAAATGCCAGTTACAAAATACAGTTAGTGACATACTTGAATTCTAACTGAATTACAATTGAAATTATCCACTGCTAACAAGTAGTCATCTACAACAACAAAGTCTAATGATAACTCATTATAACAACACTCACTTTCCAATAAAGCACGTTGAAAACATTCTGGTAGCTGACTGCCAGAGTGCAGGACAGGAGGTTGTCAGCCTCATTTGTATTCAAAGGCAAGCAAATCACTAAAACTCATTTACATCCTTCTATCTTTCTTAGTGCATGTCAACAGCAGGTGGTCTATCGATACTACGTTTGAAATAAGTAGGTGGTTTAAATTGCCTTCAAATTTCAGTAAAAACCCTGAATTATAGAATAGTCCTTGAGTATTAACTTCCCTGTTTTCTTTCTGTAGGCTGTAACAGAACATGAGTAAGTACAGCACTTACTTCATTCCTATTTTAATCTACATTAAAAAATAACTTTTACACATAAATCTAGGCACCTTAATCTTGAATGTCAGCAAAGACAGCCACAGACACAATCATCTCAGCAAAGTGAGTTGAAGTAGTTTATTTGCAAAGGTTTGAGTAAAATCAACAACAGATTAGGAAAGACTTCTACAGATATTTTTTTTTTTTTTAAAAAAAAAAGCACGCATTTTTAGGACAAGCAGATGAAGACTGACTCTTGAATCCTTTGATGTATGTGTTTCAGTTTCCCTGCTGCTAGCCCACTGAGAACTACTACTCTGAATAGATTACACTCACCTACACACTTGTAGGGACATATGTCTCCTATTTTTCTTTGTGGCATTGTGACTATTCCTAACAACCAGTTTAAAAACACAAATGTCTGTTGTCAATCAGTACCAAATTCTGATGAAGTGAGAAGAAACACTGCCTAAGATGGGAATCAAGGACATCTTCATGCCCAGAAGAGTAGTGAGCCAGCAGTAAGCAACATCACAAATGTGTTTATACAAACCCAGAATAGATTAAAGTAACTAAAACCAGCATTTGGTTGGTTTTCCTCTGTGATGTTTGCTTTCACATTTTGACAACTCCCTCAATTTCTGTGAAATTCAGTGTCCGCCAAAATTAATACTTTGATGTCTGGCTTCAAACTTCTATAAAGAACAGTGTCTTTTGAAAGGCAACACAGAGGTCAGTAATAACTCCCCAGACTGCAGATTATGCTAAATTAGCTCCCATACTCTGAACAGTGGGAGGAGAAAACATAATACACTTGTGCCAGTATTACTGAAAGATGAATCTGGGGTCAGTCCCCACAAATCAGTTACAACCTAAGAGGGTTTGTTTACTGCCCTGTCTGGCCCGACTTGAGCATTTGTAAAAACTGGCATGCACAATTCACATTTAAAGATCTGATTAAAGCTTGGTTGCTAATAAATACACATATTTGTTTATACAAAGGGGATTTCTTATGTGAAAAGATGTCAGGATGC
Organism: Agapornis roseicollis; assembly: GCA_002631895.1. NCBI lineage: Eukaryota > Metazoa > Chordata > Aves > Psittaciformes > Psittacidae > Agapornis > Agapornis roseicollis. The sequence goes on from NDXB01000701.1 coordinate 298,543, forward strand.
TGAAGGTGCCCCCTGTTCTGCTAAGCATAAGGGAGCCTGTACTTCACAATGAGTTAAACATTGTTTAAAGACCAGGACAGTCATTAAGCTGTATTTACTGTCTAGACAGGAATAGCTCCACCTAAGCATTCCCAAAGGTTGTTAGCATTTCTAAAAATTAAGCAGCAGCAAGAAAAGGTTAACATCAACTTACTAATTAAGTTACACTCACAGAAATCTGGAGAGGGGAAGGGAATGTAAATTTGAATGGCATCCCCCAGCCCCAGTACTAATCCTCAAATATAAGTCTTGCTCCACACAGGAAAAACCTTAGGAGAGAGGGTCTACATGCAAGACTGATGCCCAGTCACAGGGCTGAACAAAAACATTATCAGCTTGAGACAGATAAAAGAAACTCCTTGAAGTTTATCTAAACTACTGCTATGCAAAAGCAGTGTTTCATTTTATTTCCATACCGTAAATCTGTGATCTGCTGGTAGGTACATTCTCTGGTCTTTTTAAGCTTCTGGTGTTAAAAAGTGAATTCAAGATAACTGCCAAACAATGAGGCATGTTCCACCCCTAAATTATGATGTTAATTGTATGATAAAAGCGGAGATTTAGGTCACTTCCACGGTCCTTAGCAAATCCCTAGGGCACTTGACAGGAAAGTGGAACTCCTCCAGCGAGGAGATTAAAGAGATCCTTTCTGGTGACAAGCACTACTCAGAAATTCCTTAGCAAGCTCTGAGACAAGATTGACTGAGAGATCCCTCAAGAGTCCCAGAACATGGAGAGAAGCTTTTCTGCTCCACAGGTTCATGTATGTGGAAACCTTGAGTAAGACTCAGGGATGTGTTTGGTTTCCAACGCACAAGGTGCTCCTATTGTATCATTTGAGCTTTGTTACATACAGGAAACGAGAAGAGTTTGTTGACACAATAATTAAATGCTAAGCCAAGGAATAACTAACTACATGCGCTATGAATGTGTGGCATACAGAAGCACTGCCATCCACACCTCTGAAAAAAGAATGGATGAGCGTAAATCAAACACCTTAGAATCACTTAAACTGCTGTTTGAATCAAAGTTTAATTACTTAAATTGTCTGAAAGAAACCTGTATTTACAGAATCAATTTATCCTTACTTACATCTGCATTGTTATTATTAAAGGATATCTCAGTGTTTGATAATCACGCTGATAAAACATAGATTTTAAACTGAATTTGCAATTCCTTTTGCCAATTTCTAGATCTATCTAGCTCAATGATACTTTAAATGAGATTTTTACATTCTTACTCTGTTGTTGTACTCAGAAAGAGAAAGTTAGTTTTCTTTGTTTTCTTTTTTTTAAAAAATTAAATGACTACCAAATCCTACTCTCACTTGTGCTGGACCTTTTGGGAAAAAAAAAAAAAAACAGATAGGAATTCAACAAAACATGCACCTCTTCAGCTCTTGTGGATTATTGCCACTGAAGTTTTCCAGCCTGTTTACATTACAAATGAACCTAATAAAAAAGCAAAGCATTTTCTGGAATGAAAAACTAAACTGTTTGGGTTTGGTAACGAGGTCATGCAAAAATTTAAAACCAGTTTAATCTCATCCTCTTATACACACCAAAAAAAAAAAAAAAAAAAAAAAAAAAAAAAAAAAAAAAAAAAAAAAATAAAAAAAAAAAAAAAAAAAAAAAAAAAAAAAAAAAAAAAAACCA
>NDXB01000701.1:309967-334407 GCA_002631895.1 Agapornis roseicollis
AACTATTTTTTTTTTTTTTTTTAACATTGATTTTGAACAGCACGTTAGAAAGGATGACAGAATCAATAGAATTTAAGAAGCTCTTGTAATCTGGGTTTAACTTCATAGTAACACCTCTAATCAAAGGAAGGGAACCCTCTATGGCATTTTGACATCTACATCTATTGTGGATACGGCTTTTATTGAACTGCATTAACAACTTTAATCAAATAATTAAAATCTAGCTGCCCAAAATGTCAGAGTAAAAGTAGTTTAACACTTCATCATTCTTGTAAAAGTGCAATTTTAATCTGTGCTTTATGCCAGCTGTTTTGTGGGTTTACAATAAAAGTAATCAAGCAGTAGAACAGAAAAAAATTGTAAAACAGCAAAAGAAATAACACTACAGTAGCCTGCCACATGTTGAAATTAGTACCGATTTTACTCCATGGAAATTAAATCCACCTATAAAAACTGATAATACCTCAAAACTATAAGCAAGGGAATACTTAAAACATCAAATCCAACCTGGGTTCTATTTTTCTCCTTAAATAGAGTCATAAAAATCTCTCATTTCCTCCCAAAAGTGGAAGTAAAAAATACCATAGGTTCTATCCTTCAATTCGTCTTCTCATATCCTGTTGCACTGAGAAAATCTGATTCTCCAACTAAAAACCGAGTTTTGAAAGACCAAGGCGGAAGGCTGTCCTTGCAAAATGCATGAATGAGGAACACCACAAAAAAAAAAAAAAATTAAGTTTGGCTTTCATTTTTGCTGCTCCTCCCTTCTTTTGGCTAGGTGCATTGTGGTTTGTTTTGGTTTAAATAGATCACCCATGCTGCCTAACTGATCAGGGTTCAGACCACACTTCTGTAGGGAGGGGCAAACAAAAGTTGGAAACAGGTCCCAGGGGTGGGGGAGAAAGGTAGGATGCTTTTTTAAGTGGTCATGTTGGCTTGTTTTAATTGAAAACGAGTATAATCTCAGTTTTCTATTACTCTCAGCAGTTGAAGGATTTATTAATTTAATTCACAGTAACTGAAATATAGACAAGGCAACAAGTATTTATAATTCTCCAAAACAGAGGTTCCTTTGCCTTTCCCTTCTATTATTATTGGTACCGGTGTACAAGACCATTTCCACTGAAAGATATGACCTTTTCAAAACAAAGGATTAAGTGTGAGACACGGGAGGGAAAGGAGATGAAAGATGATGCCAGTGCTGCAGTCATTTTATGGTAAAAGCTCTGCCTATATGTGTAATAATTTGAGAGCTAAGTTTCCAACAGCCTGTATAAATGGTGTGTTTAGTTTCAGGAAATGTTGTCTTCACTGAAATGCTGGTAACGTGCATATAATTATGTCAAAATAAAAATCACATTTTTAAAAAAAAAACTTTGATGCCTTAACTTTAGAAAAAAAAACTCAGTGACTATTTTATTTTATTGCCTTGATGCCAATTATTTTGAGTTTTACAGATATGTATCTTTCTTTCAGCCAGGCCCTTTCCTTGCTAACTGCATTAACAATGTTAATGAGAAAACCACACTTTCCATACAGATGAAAAAAAAACCTTCATAGTCGTGGCTTCTTTTTTTTTTCCACTTCTCGTGGTTTAAAATGCAAAGTAAGTATTTCAAAGTATGAGACTTTTACCACCGCAACAGAGTCCCTATAGCAAAACACTTCCAGAGGGCCAAGCACTGTCCCCAAATGCACAGCACAGCCTCTTATTTATTTCAGTGGGAGTCTTAAACAGGCAAAGATGACAAAAAATAATAAGCACCTGGGGAAAATATTAAGTTTAAGTAATAAGAAAAAAATATACTAATCTTCTACTCATTGTGCAAAGGTGCTGACACACTTCTCACCTCTGCAAAGCGAAGAGTAATGAGACAACTTAATTCTTTCATATTTCGATAATGCTACAGTTATGCCTAGAGACTGCAGCTAAAACTCCTGGCAAGAAATTTTCATTCCTGCAGCTCGGAACCAAGTCCCAACAAGAACCTAGGCTGATACATCTGAGATAATTCAGAGATCAAGTTTCTAGGTTAAATTAACACATCCCTCTGCTACTCACTTTAGGCTGAGTAAGGTGAACTGCATTTCATTAAGAAAATCTGGAAAGTGCTGTTTTCATTGGCAAGGAAACAGGGAAGGGTGGTGGGAGGCAGAGACTAGCAGCTGAACACATCTGCAGCCTCAACTCCAAACCTTTCCAGAAATCCACAATACTATTGGATGAAGGGCAAAAAAAAAAGATGCAAGAACATGCACAGAAGAAAGCTCTCTGAAAAATGCTCCCTTATCCAGACTGGCCACTAAACCAACATTAACTTGAATGCCTTGATGCTTCTGGGAGATTAAGAATTGCCCCAAAGGGAAACACTGCAAAAGAAATGGATTAACAAGAAGTGGGTTCTAAAAACTTTTTTATTTATTTTTTTTAACTGTAGACAAGAACAACAGCTGAAGGGGAAATTACAAAGAACATGAAACTCCTGTGGGTGATAAGAAATTGAGAGGGTTCAGATCTCTCATGAGATTATTACAGCTAACAACCCAATTCAGAGAGATGCAAGATACATGTGACCATTTCTAAGCCCTCACAGCACTAACAAATCTGACTAGCTACAATGTAGAAAATAAACATTACAGGCAAATATTTTAATTGCAGTGCTAATTTAGTTGGGTTTACTCTTTGTTCAAATGTTCTGTTCATTTGGGTTTTGTTAGGGTTTTTTTTTGCATCAGCCCCAGTCAAGCACATCACTGCGAAGAAACAGGGAGTGGGTGACTATAGGCTTTTTTCCCTCAGACACCTTCCAAATACCCTCAACCTCATAAAAATAAACTAGAAATTCTGCACAATATTCATTTTTCAGTATTTTAGGGTTCCATGTAAGAAACTGCGTGTTACTCATTACAAATGTCTCTGGTGCACAATTATCTGGACTGAGAGGTTGCAGCTTTTCCTGCTTAGGAAGTGTTTTCTTCCTCCCACCCAAAAGAACCATCTTGTCTCACTGCTATCTGCCTCTGGCCCAGCAGGACACCTCACTGCCTGCAGGGCATCAGCCAGGGGAGCATCTTTCTCCTGCCTGACATTCACACCGCCCCTTGGCAGGCTGATGGAGCACTTTAGCAGAAAATGCATCTAATGGCTGCTGATCCCATGTCTTGGGCACAGGCTGAACAAGTCAAGTAGATAAACATTTTTAAAAACTGAGAAATATGACTACGAAATTGGCAAGAGATAACAAATAAATGCAAAATATGAAGGCAAAATTGTAGAGCTTGTTTCACAAGGAACCCTTCCTAGCTCTGTCACTGTCTTGGTTCACTTGGAGGATTTTCGAGCTCCTCCTCTACCCATAGCTAACCTGCTTCAGAGAGTTACTCGCAGCTACATTTTCTCTGTTCCTTTGTTAAAGATGGAGTTCCCCCAGGGCTGCTCACAGCACTTGCTCAGGGCTACCTTCCTCCCCCTTCCATCAAAGTGGAATATCTTAAAGTCTCCTATCAGGTATCTCTGCCTTTCACAATTTCCAGCCCTACTCACGTCACACATGGTTGAAATTTGTACTTTCCCTCCTGCTTTCTGGAGTAAAAAATTATTTTTTAAAAATGCAACGAAGTAGGACACCATGGTCCCTGCACTAGGGAATCAGGTTTCATTCTAGTAAGGTTCAAGATCTACTATAATGTACAACTCCAGATTAGAAATATTATATACTTAGAACTATTCAACATATATGTAGCTCATTTATTACCTAATGCCTCTTTTTAGTGTTTCATAGAGGTCAGATGCAACATATGAATAATATGGCTAACATCTAGATAGACTGCCTTTTCCAGATTACTGTTCATTAATGATTTGTGTCAGTTTGGGGGTCTTGTCACCACAAAATGGAGTTACCTCCAGCTGAATCTTGAGCAAAACCATCAAATACAAATCTGTATTTCTGGTACTGTTCTAACAACCAATTTCTTTGTTCAAATTTAGATACATTAAGCTCCAATGACAGAAAATATAACATGTGAAGTGTGTACTTCACCATAATAGGTGAAAGGATACAGTTTTAGAAGAAAAGCAAGATTTTCTTTTTGAACTGCTTTAAATATTTCCTGCACATCCCAAAGGCATCTACTGCCTTATGCATGAATCTAGCCTCTTCTGCATGGTACAGGGCAACCTGTACATAAAAACCACCATGCCCTACCTTCAACAACTTGCCATATAAATTATCAAATCATAAGAAGATACTTGAAAATAGTGACAACTACATTTAGAAATGGAATTAAATTGCGTAAGAATGTGTTTAAATACTTCTTGGTTGCTGACAAAACAAAGGAGATTACATACTGACCATAGGAAATATCAGTATAATAAAAACCATGGAAAAAAAACCATGGAAAAGTTTACTTCTATAGCTCAACCCCTACCTTCATATATACATACATACACCTTCATATATATATATATATGTCTCTTTTTTTTTTCCCCAAAATACTGTGTCAATTTATATTAATGTAATGGTATAAAGCTGACCCAGAAAAAACACACACTGTGGCAAAAATAATTGGAAAAACAGAACTACCCTTCAAGAAATCATTATATTGTACTTATAATATGTAACACAGTACAGCACTAAAGAATTAGCAAATTTTAATTACAGGATATAGAAATTAAATTTCTTATGATACTCTGACATTTTATCTGAACTTTTTCATCATTAAAGAATTACTGTTTATTGTGTCATAAACATTACTTTCAAAATCACTTAATTTTTTCAAAGATAAAATATTTCCTGTTTCATTAAGAGGTCCTTTTTTCTATTATAAGTTTTGAAAAGGAGTGGGGAAAAAAAAATCATGGTTTTGCAAAAGTGTCCAGTATCCTCTGAATTCAGTTTGTTACTACATGATCAATCCCAGCTGAGCTCATAGATCTCATGGTAAAACTTATGAAACAGCTACAATAAATATCAGAAAGACAAGAAATAGCTGATCTGACTTTCTGCTCAGGCTATTGCAGAATGAACAGATCAGTTTCCCAGATGTTTATTCATACCTTGACTGGGGAAGCCATTAAAATGAAAATCCAAGTTAAAAGGTCTGGGGCCTTACCTGGCCTGGAGGTATTCTCTGAAAATCCTGTTTTTCCTGGTCTAGGAGTCACCTAAAGAAGTGACCCCTTGAACAAGGTAAATGAGTTCTTCAGAGGCTTAAAATAAATTCCAGGTGCAAGATGATATTTGGTCTTCATTATTTACCCATTTCCCTCAGGTTAATGCACTTCAGCAGAAATGAGAGCTGAAAAATGCCACTGTCATAGTCTCCCATGACTATGCTTTAAGCACCTAAAACGCAGATACAATGCCTAATGGCATCTATAAACACACATTTTCCTAACACATATAGCATGCACTCACAATGAAGTGGTTGCCTCTATCTCTAAGCACATCAACACTTTTAAAAATACCTGACTCTTTGGACAGAACATTAAAGCTTTGTTGAAACTAGGACATTGATGGGAGATAGAGGAAACAGTTACAGAGCTAATCTGATCCATCATAAAATTGTGCTGCCACAGAAAGGGTTAACCCTGTGTCCTCCAACAGGTCCCCATTAATGCCCAGCCCCTCTTGCTAGGGCTGGGAACCAATTCAGGCCAGCACAGCGAGTGGCCCTGCCACTGGGAAGAGGGGAAACCAGCCCTCTTGGATGGGCAGAGAAGAAACATCCCCCCTCCATTTGGCAGCAGGGTGGGCCACTGTGGGACTGAATTCATTGAGAAATCATGATACCCATTTGAAGTCCCAAAACCCATGAAGAAAAACTGACCAGCACTGTTGTTATGTTTCAAGTAAGCTCCAGCTTCACAGATCAGCCAAATGATTTTACCTCCAGAATCTGAATATGATTTAAATTAGGGCTAATTGATTTTAAAAAATTACTTGAGAACTTCATTGTTCTCTGACCTTCCTGAATTGCTGTTTACAAACTCAGAGACAGAAGACAATACAGATTAAATATGTGGAAAAAATCTGAATTAATTTTAGGGAGCTGGATCCAATTTTCATCAATATTTATTCCACTTTAGACTGACAGTAACAGAAACATGTGCTGCCAGTAGTTAGATATGCAAAGAGAAGAGAAAGATCCAATCCATGACATCAAAACCCACACACTGATTTTCAAGGGAGTCTGCTTTGCACAGTCAGTGCATGCTCAGGTATTATTCCAGAATCATTCCTTTTAGGACTACAAATTCAGGACAGTTTCCCACCTGTAAAATGTAAAAGGTCACATACATAGATAGATAGATAGATAGCTATATAACTATCGTTTTGGTACCTGCTGAGTTTTTTACTTGACTGTAAGTGAATTAATGTATTTTTAAAATACTATTTCCTTTAGCATCCTTAGTTAAAGAGGAAAGGACCTCTGCATGGACATCAGGGTTTCAGTGTTTACTCCCTCTGTATTTTAGGGCAAGGAACTTGCCTTTTCAATCCATGAGTTATTTTATAAAAGAATAAATTTTAACACAACAGCACTAGAAAGCAACTGTTAATGAAACGTTGTTATGACATGGTGCAGTGGAGAACTCTGCTACAGTGTGCTACACCTTGCCTAGATTTCAGGCTCCTTTTTGCTTTCTAAAATTATCTGTCAATAACTCAACGGATACACACAGCTATTCTTTTCTGCTATCAAAATTTTATTTTCTTCTCCAGATACTTACACAGAGAAGACAGAAGCATGGAAAAGGAATGTACCAGCTAATGGGATTTGTGGTTGTTCAAGGTGAGTACATGGGAAGGTTTCTGAGCCCCAAGTGTCCATGCTGCCCAGTGAACCTGCTCAATTCACTTACGGAGTCAGGTCCCCAGAAATGCTATGCTGACCCCACAAGCAAGCTGCCTGTGCTGAGCCCCAAACACTCCTGGGATTGCACCAGAGTAGCAGGGCATGAATACAGTCAAAGCAAGAGTGAAAGAAAACTATGATTAATTCAGCATAATCTGGGCATGACACAAAAGTGACCCAAATTTGATTAGTCTTCCTAATCTGAACAGAGAGCAGCTCATCCATCTATGAGGAAGCATTTCTTGGTTAAGCGAGAATCCTTACTAAATGCTTATTTTTTGAGGTTTTTAAACGCACCTAATTCTCCCTGATTGGAACGGAAGTTAGGCACATAACACTCATACAACCGTAATTATCAGCCTTGCTTCATGTATTAACTAGAGTTATTACCTTGATCAGTTTTACTCCTACTCAATGTGATAATGAAAAGGCAATTTTTTCTAGCTCTTGAAACACAATCTCCTTACTTTCTTGCAGTAACATTGAGAACCAAATAGATGACAGGAAAAAAAAGAGAAAGACAGCAAGATGCACATGGATTTGTTTTCGCAGATATTATGAGAATTGACCCTGGAAACAACCTGAGATCCTTTAAAATAGGCCCCAAGATTGATATTGATGTTTTCTGAATACCCTTAAGACCACCATTTTCAAACATAAATTACCATATAGTAGCATATAGAAAAGCATATAGAAAGGGGCAGGACTTATTTTCAAGGTAGTTTAAAAAAAACCCTGTTCATTTGCTAGATCCTGTAACTACCTATGCATTAAAATGTTTATTAACTCTTTATAACTGGTTTTTAAGACTGCATCATTAGTAACTAAGTTGTTTGGTTTTTTTTTTAATAAAAACTCTGCTCTGAGTTTTTCTATTCAAAGGAAAGGTACATTCATCCACTCATGGGTTTATTTCTGGTTTTGTTTTGTTGTGTGTTTTTTCTGTTAGTTTGGGTTTTTTTATTCTTTTTACTTTGTTGTTTTGTTGTGCATTTTTTTTTGTGTGGAATTTTTCTTCTTTATTTTTTTGGGTGTTTCGTTGGGAGGTGGAGTGTTGTGGGTTTTGGTGTGTTTTTTTTCCTTTTTTTATTAACAAGTTGCTCTGTAATAACTCCTGAGCACTAGTAAATATTAACTTGCAAACAAGAGGCATGAAAGTGCAGCTACTAATAAATACTTGGGCATACACAGCTAAGATACTCACATGAACATCATGAGTTCTGGACTCTACAGGATGCCTGAGAATGAAAATTGTAACTCTTAGGAGAAATGTGGACAAGTACAAGAAGAAATCATAAAAAAAGATGCTGCACATACAGTAAAGCATGTATTTATTCTACAGAAAACATTACAGAAACCTAAAAGAGCAACTTGATGACATCAACACTTTTGAAGTTTCTTTGGATTCATTTTAACAAATATCAGGTAAAGAGAAGCATAATTTGGCTGTCTGAATTACTGGATTATGAATTAAAGGGCTCCTTTTACCATTCTGTACTCAAACCACAGTTGTATTAAGCATAAGACTGTAATATGAATTCTTAAAGAATGAGAAAGTATTATCAGTGCTGCTAGTGATTAAGTCTAGCCCAAAAAGAACATGTAAGGCAAATGCTTCAGAAAGCCTGCCTTTTTTGTATAAATTACAGATCAAAGTGGTATTAGTAAAATTATATAATCCTGTTAAACTGGATCCTTGAAAAGGAGTACTGAAAGGCAACTTAGACTCTACCACTTCCTTAAACCACCACATTCTATTTATTTTGACTTGCAGGCCCTTGCAAAACTCTTACTGGCATGTGCATACTTTCCTTTCTGCTGAAATCACAAGACAGGACAATCAGGTTTGTTATCAAAAAGACTCCAACATAAGAAACACATCCTCTTGAGCTGAGGAATAGCAGTCTTCTGCTTTTCACACTGACAAATTTTACAGACAGAAAAAGTCTCTCAGATTTGTCTTCTGTTCTTCACTGAAGACTAAAAACAAAAAAAAAAAAAAAAGCCATACCCAAAAGGAAAAAAATTTCTCACANAGTCTTCTGCTTTTCACACTGACAAATTTTACAGACAGAAAAAGTCTCTCAGATTTGTCTTCTGTTCTTCACTGAAGACTAAAAACAAAAAAAAAAAAAAAAAGCCATACACAGATGGATAAAGATTTCTCACATGTTCTGCACACTGTACTGTCACCACAGGACCACCTGCAATCCTGCACTGTCCAGATAGGTACGCGCTCAAAAACACTTGGGTAAGCTGTTTGCCCAAGGACGGTGTACTGGAGATAAGAGGTAATTAGCAAATGAAACTCTTCCTAGCACCCCTCCTTCAACATTAAGTGCAGAGCTGCAGCAGCAAGCTGGCACCTGGTAGAGGGAAATGCTAGATGTGATCATTTCAATTTACACATTCAGCACTACATCCCATATGCTTGTCAATGTGAAAGTGTCAGTGATAACACAGATACCCTAAGAAAATGCTCTGTTGAAATGCTGACATGAAGTTTTTGTGTATGTAGCAGACCCTCTCCTCTGGACCATCTGTAACTCCTTCCTTTTCTCATGGGGCATGTGTTGGCCATAAAATCTTTTCATTAAAACAAAATTAAAAATTAAGTTTGACTTTAAAGAGAAAATTATAAGCCCTTAAACATCCATAAACCAAGTTTATATACCCACGTATCACTCATATAAGTACACTACTTACTCAGCAAGAAGAAAAATCTGCTGAACAGGAGAAGTTTGCTGCAATTAGATATAGCAAAATGTGTAACTGTGATGTAAAATTAAAAAGTATCTGGCACTCTGACTTGTATCACTATATAAAGTTAACCAAACCAGCAAAATATGACTGGTTTTGGCTCCTAACTCTGTGGTATAATTTTCCATGTCTATGTTCTGTGCACTTCTTAAACTCACAGATGTTTTTTCTGAAAGGTTTTCCAATGATTTCATAACCAGAAATTCCTTAAGCACAACAAAAGTAGGAAGTCTAATTTTGTGTGAGAAGTGGCAAGTTTGCTGAATTAGGTGACCAACTAAAGCTAAGGAAGACAATGCAGAGAAGCTGAATAATTTCCTCTGCACAACTGAGGTTTACAAAGTAGCATAGATCATCAGAAAAGGATGATGGGAGGATGGAGGGGGAGAACCAGGATCACAGTTTACAGGGCAACGGGGTCGCTCAGCATACTCCTTCAATGATCTGGAAAAAAGACGAGAAGAGAGAGATACAGAAATCTGCTCCATGACACTATCCTTTAAAAGTGCACTCCAAAACATAAAGACATAACTTAGGATATTAATAAAGTGGTTAATTAAGCAATGAGTTGGGATGCATCTCCTGGGACTCACTGACAAGGGACAGTTAAGAAACATCCACTGTAAGAAGGTCACTTTATGCATTTTAGTATTTGGCACCTTCCTCTAAAGCTTCTGTACTGACTACCAATGAAAGAAAAAAAAATCTGAACTGGAAGGACCAAGCCACAGTGAGGCAATTTCAGTTCCCAGCAATCTTAAAATCCCTAAAGCACCTTTGAAAGGATGAGCTTATCTGGGAAATCAGCCCTTTGGAGACATCTTGTTTCCCTCTTCAGGGCAAAAAAATCAGATGCCCTTCTGACACCTACCTAATCACACCCTTACACAGCCACAAAGACAGTCTTCATATTTGCACTTTTAAACACTTGCAGACAATTTGGGATACCCTTCACCATCAAGGAGATTCAGGCTCTAGATATTCTGACTTTAGATGTCAGAGTCCTACAGGGGACTTAATTGTGTTAAGAGTCAAATTGATCCTAGATTGTAACAAAGAACAACACATTTTAAACCTGTTTTCCCTCATTAAAATAAAATGCCCATTCATCTCACAAAGTGGTTTCCCAAGCTCCAGTGGGTGCACCAAGTTCACTATTCTTTTCCATCTACTTCAAGATGGAGCACTCTCACAGCTCTACATCTCTCCAACTACCCCAGTGCCCAGGTGACATGGTTCAGAGAGGTGACTGTGGAAAACATCTTCCTTAAAGAAAGATAGTCTCCTGCCAGTCCTGATCCATTTATCAGTCCACAGCAGCACCACCACATGGGTGCCAGAGCCACCACAGAGGAGATGATGGGACAACAGAGCAGGATTCAATGCTCCCCACCACTATCAGATGAAAATACTGTGGCACAGCAGTATGCAGCTCACCTCACTGATGTGCCTATAGCCTGAAGCACAACCATGCCCAACTCCCTTGACACTATCTCACGGGGCAGGTGTGGATGTCCTCCTGCCCAGGTGCATGGAGGGCACCCACACCCTTGCCCTTGACAGTCTTCCAAAGGCACACTGCCTACTACAAACATCTTCTGATAATTGAATCTTAATACTTTCACTTTGGAAAGCAAACACCTGACACAGGGAAGCTGTGCACATCTCCACATGCTCCAGAGATTTTCCTAAGTAACTTGTCAGCAGTACTAATTGAGAGTGTGTAGTGTTAATATGTTAACAGCACACATATGATCAAAAACACAGATTTTCCACAGAAAAGTGGAATTTGTCTGGGGGGATGGAGTGGGGGAGAATGGGACAGAAGAGATGTACATGGATTTATTATGTATATTCTTTTTGAGTATTTATTTGGCATCTAGATTAGAAATTACTGTTACACATTCTAACCCTATGCTTCATAGGTGTTTTCTTCCCCTCCCTTTAAACAGCATTATTAAGACAACATTACAGGTAGCTTTGAGTTCTGATTTCCTAAACACAACACATACAGAAAACTATTGCAGTGCTACTCTTAAAGACTGACTAGAAGGTCTAGGGGTACATTTAAGTGACACACGCAAATCTGACAGCTCTAAAAACAGACTCATCAGTATAGCTTACAGACATGCTATTGTGTCGCCTGTTCTCCCGAGTCAGCAAAATAAGCACTCTTGTAACCTTCAATACCGAAGGAAACAAAAAAAGGTTAGTGTGAAAATCCCAGAGAAAACCAAAAATAAGCATTCTAAGTCTAGGGATGTTGGTCTATCATCATCAAAAGGAGACACCTACCTATGAGGCAGATCTAATGTGGGAAGGCATGACTTTGCAAATGCTCAAAGAACAGAAATTAAATTCTAGCTGAGCATGTATGTAGGCACTGTTAAATAAACATACATATAAATGCCTGTCTTTAAGCTCAAACTATAATCTGTTGAAAAATTAATTCCCAGTGAAGAACATATATTTGTGTGGGCAATACAAATGGAAACTGATTCCAGAGTCTTTTATTCCAATAACTCCTTCACCTCTAATTCCCCCAGGTCATCCTAAGAATGTAGCATAACTGAGAATTATTTTCATGGAACAGCAATTTTTGATAAATGGGATATTAGAGATGAGAGCTGTAAATCCAAAAATGCTTTTGTGTCTAAAACATGAAATATCATTCGGTACACATAGCACGTTTTGCCTATTTAAGTAATTAGCTGGCATAAATAATGAGATATTAAAAATTGTTTTCAAGAACTGATTTTTTATTTAACAAGCTTCTAGTAAAAGTCACCTCATGAAGACCAAACTAAGGTACCAAAAAATGTGAACTGCCTTTTTCTTGATAGATCTATTGCTAATGCTCATGAGAATCATTTATTTGTGAGTAGTTAACTAATGCCATATTATCAAGATACAAACATGTTGCATAAAAATTCTCAAGATCTTCAATAATGAGCTTTCCTCATGTTATTTCTTCATAGTGTCATTGGGAACAATTCACTGGGCCTTATCAGACAAGAGCTCCCATTTTCTATCATTCCATTTTAACCTGCCTAATCAGTTGAACAAAAGTACTTTGTGTAAAATGATTCCTTTAGTTGCCTTAGCTACAAATCCCTGCAGTATTGTATAATTGAAATCTACTCACGTAAGTTAGGAATAATTAGGACCCCGAATTAAGCCAAACACAAAGTTAATTCAAATAGTCAGCTGCTGTCATTTAAGTGGTTACAGAGTTTTACTGTTGCTTAACATCTCTGAATGCTTTTAAATGCACTTTTTTTTTTTTTCTTTCTTCCCAGTTATGATTTGATCCCTTACTTGAAATTGAAATAGGATCAAGAGAATCAATTTTAATCGGGTCATAATCATTCACAACTTGACCAAAAATTTTATTTAGTAAAGTTTTTTCCCTGTTATTATCACTACATTATTTTTTAAAATCTACCCTATTAAAAAAGGAACTAAAAAAGAAACGGAAAAAGACGAGGCTTTGAGGTAACTGAAGTTTAGAATTGTTGAGTCTGTTGCAAACAATATTAATGTGACAACAAACTTTTAGTAGCAAAAGACAACATAGAAATTGTGTTAAAATGGATCGATAAGAAATCCAAGAGCTAGAAAATAACGCATCAAAGAGGTAAGGTTACATATTGTAACTGGATTTGTTGCCAGGACTGAGTTAGAACTCACACAGAGAAATTCAAAATAATTCATACTGCAAATTAATTGTGATATTGTTATATAAAATACATATAACAAACAGACTGCAAAAAAAAAAATGGTAAATGAAACACTGGTGTTTAGATGCATTTTTTTAATTTCTCTGTTGGCAGTTAGTTTACACTGTAGAACAAAACACTTTATATTATAAATCCTTCAAGACGGTTTACATGTGGATGAATTTTAGACTTCTGTATTCTGAGCTTTTAAACATATATTTGAACAGATGCTTTTTATGTATATGAAGATATACATATGTCTTTACAATAGTATAAACATATAAAAGATTTGAAGTTTCTTATTACTGAGCAGGATTTTAACTGAAGGCCTAAACCAGTTTACGCATGATATGCTATACTGATATATTTATTTATTTTTCTAGCTGGTGCATTATTAGATGAAGTGATGTTTTGTGAACTCTATCTTTACAGGTAATAATCCACATCACAAACAACCCATCTGTGCTCTAGGACTTCCCATGCTTCACTCTTCATGCACACCAGCTTTGTCTATTGCAAATTAAATGATGCAAAAGCATAAGCAGCAAATTGTTCGGTTTTGTTTACTAAAAGTTTATTTATCTTAAGCCACTAAAAAGCGTGATCAGGTTTAAGCCACAAACTCACATTTTTCCAATAGACTTTCAATGGTAAATGTTAACAATGGCAAAGAACAAATCACAACTTTATTTTTAAAGTAACATTTGATAATTTAAAAAAAGGACAAAATATTAAAGGCAATCCAAAGTTAGAGAAAAGAACTGGGGCAGCTCAACAGGGAGAAATTAATGTGAAATACTGTGGAAGGCAGATCAAGTCACATGCATAGTCAAACAGGATCAGTGGTGAACAGGCAAATCCGACTGAAGCTCCCCAGGAAGATGGTTAAAACAGAAGTGATACAAAATAGCGTCAAAGTCTTTAAAAAGCAAACACTTCTCATTGCTTTTCCAGCTAAAAATGCAGCAGATACGAGAATCTGGTTTTAGCATGAACTTCCTCTGAGGTTTCCTAAACGAACTACTGAATTCAAATTTAACAGGAAAATTGCTCAAACAGGACCTTGCATTAATTGTACTTTCTGCTGTAACAGAACAAAACTACCTAACTCCTGAGAGAGACATCAAAATCCCTGACAAGGGAGAACACAAAAGCCAGCTCTCCTTCCATTGTCAAGATGCCTCATAAAACTCGCCGAGTGCTGTATCCAACAACTGAAAGTTATGTGGTCCCCCTGGGTTTCTCACATGTATGTGTTGCTCAGGCAACAGTTGAAAAGGAAAAAAAATAATCACTTAGCTTCCCAACTAGTCTCCCACACACACTATATACACCGAGAAAACACTAGTGATTGTTATACTGGTATAAATCCAGAAAAAAAAAAGAAGAAAGAAACATTCCCAACAACCTATACTGGTCCAAGCTCAGAAGGAACAACCAGGGAATCTCCCTTATCACTAACAACACACTCATGTTCGTTTACACGGGCTCCCTTAATGTCACCAGGACATGGATGGATTGTCTCCCCAACTGAATTAAGGATCCATGAACTGAGCTAAGGTTGACAGAACTCTATTCCTTTACACTTCAAAAGAAAGCCAGGAAATAGACATTACAGAAACACAGAGTTTTAGCACAACGGGGTTTTGAAAGCCAGTGGAAGAGTTCAACACACTCCCTGGAAGAGCAGGAATTTGGGACACCTTCAAGTAAAAGAATTTTTTTCAGCTCCTATCCATCAGAAAGAACTGCATATTCAATCTATCATAAAATGTCTTTGGATTTGAGGCAGGACTCATTTACAGCATCACCCATATAAAATTTATCCTGTGTTAAAAATGTAAAATTTTAGTATTCCTGAAAAAAAGTGAACAATGAGTGGAATAACATCCAGCATTCATATGTATCATTCAAAATGTAAATCCAAACCAACCACCAATGGATAAATTAGTACTATCTACAGAAATGAGTAAAACTGGAGCTGATTCAGTATTGAATGGCATTTTATCAAATTTGAAGTGATCAGGAAAAATAAAAAAACAACCTGCAATGTGATTCTATCAACACAGGAACTATGTAATACCAGGTACCAGGCAGTAAGTACCACATAAACTGAAAGTACGATGACATTATTCGTGACCTTTACTATGTATGTACGGTTTATTTCCTTACCTTCCTTTCTTCTGATTTTACACATGGACAGGTTATAACACAATCAAGTGCTGCTTTAGAACCATATTACCCAACTATGAGGTCATGTGATAAAAAAAAATAAAAATAATCAGAAGGAGCAACTATATATATTCTTCAACCAACCACTGTTGATGTGTAACTATGACACTAATGGAAAAAGCCAGGCAATTTTTAAGTGCCTCTTTCACGAAGGTTACTGCATAAATACATACAACTGTATAACAATATGTTGGGAGCTCCTATAGTATTAAGAGCATTTATGATGAGAGTATGGATAAGACAACCGGACAAGAACTTCTCTCTGTGAATGTCTTCCATCTCCTCTTCCTCCTCTAACACAACCTGGAATGCTATACAAACATGCAAGCAGGCACATACATGAAAGTGATAGTAAACCTGTTGCACAGATACTTTTTCTGTAGTGCTTTTGTCCTATGTACACTTGCCACTATTAATACATCTGCACAGCACAAAATGTTTCACTTTTCTGTACTGTTTCTGCACAGGGGGTAGACCATGGACATCAATGGACCTACTTGCAAGTATAAAACCCATCATGTGCTTGTAGAACCTGGCAACAAAAATTAAACCTAAACTCATTATGCTAATTTTTATAATCTGATTGTAAGGACACTAAATGTAATAAGAAAGCCAGTGCTGAGGCATTCACTGATATCAGATGCTTCAGGCAGTTAAACTTCCATTTTAGACTATGACCTAGAAGTACAGTATAAAGACAATGTTGTTAAAAATAAAACCCCTTGTTATTAAAACAAACAGTATTCATTCACTTGACAGAAAACAAATGAAAATAATTAAACACTTTTAAAATACAACTGTTAATAAAAGTAAGTAAAAACAAAATTATTTTTTCTGTATTTAGTAACACAATACTAATAAGCCCTTTTTTAATTAAAGAATTCTGCTATTGTGTTCTTGGAAAGGTACCTTACCATAATAAACTAATTAAAATATATCCAGATTTATATTTAATAAAAGCCCCTTAGGCAATTGTGTCAGTGCAGGTTAGCTGAAGGTTAAAGCAATCACCTCTCATTGCAGTGGTCAGATGCATGGCTCACCTCACCAACTGAGACACACTGAGGTTACAGCAACGAAAGATGGTAAAATGAAGTAATAGCTTAGAAGGCTCTGAAAAATATAACATCTACCCTTAGCACAAGACACCATTTCTATTGTTCTGCATGTTATAGGGTTCTTTTCTTCCTCTGAATACAGAGCTCAAGAAGACGTAAAATCTCCCCTCATGAAGAAGAATGTCTTTTAAATAACTGAGGAAGTGTATCAAAATAGTACTACTATTATTCATCTCATAGTAATTACACATTTATACTTTTGCTTGCTTGAATTATATGAGCATTATATTAACACTTCCTAGAAAATTCTCATGTAAGAGTAAAGTATTTAAAATGGTTCTTCATGCATTCTTTTATATAGCTCTTCTACATTTTAAAATAATGGTGGTTTTGCTTTGGTCTCAAAAATTTAATGTTACAGTGCAGCATCCTGCAGACCTCACTGCTCAGGAAATATATGAAAGGATATTCATTGCTGGCATGCTAAAGAATCTGGCTTTTCCAGGCAGTCTGTCAGTCTCTACTATCTGGAAATGTACTTGACAAGTTTAACAGACATCCTTCTTTAAGAAGAATTTTGGTCTCACTGTTTAGATCAATTTCCTTTTCAGAAGATATGTTGGTTCTATACCTCCCTCAGAAAAGGAAAGAGATGTCCCAGATAAGTATGCACCAGAATATCCCAGTGAAAAACGGCATGCTCTTCCAGGAAAGAAAACAAGAATTGGTGCAGCAGTTGCTTTCTGCAGAAATACAACTGCTTTCTTTACAGATTTTTCCCTTCCCTCTGAAAAACGTGCATTAGCCAATTAAGAAAAAATATTTACCAAAAAAATCATAAAACACATTAGGTATACATGATAAAATGAAGATAGTATTGGAAGGCTTACGAGAGTGACTCTTCAAGGGGTGGGCAATAACTGGCAGTCCTTAGCATGTTAGGTATGCTTATGGATGCCTTGGATGCTTTGCAACCACTGTTAAACCAAGTAGCTGCCTACTAACTTTGCTTCACAGAGTTCTCACTCTGAAAAATTCCCTGGCTTGAAATTAAATTAGTACTCCTATTTGCTCTTGCATGACACTGTAATGGGTTTCACCCCTTGCAGAACTTAAATCCACTAATTAACAGAAGTTGATTTCTTCTCAAGTCCACAGTACAAGATTTTTTCAATTTTTATCCTGGGCAAAATCCTACTAATACCTCTTAATAAGTGTGTAAGAAACCTGATATGTTTCCACAGTTTGTTGAGTACCTGTGTCATATACTTTACACACTCCTAGAGGCTCAAGAGGAGGCCAAAGGTCTGAAGCAATGCACTAAAAAGAGCAAATACTTTTGTAGTGGCCCAATGTACATTATCTGTATGTAGTATACTTTTCTTTTAGTAAATACACTAACACTGGATACACACTTAAAACTGCTACCAATTTAACACTCGGCTCCTTGCCTGGCATAAGTGGAATTTGTATTTCTCAGCATAATGTTAATTAAAATGTACATTCAGAGGCAAAGACAGGCTGGATTTTTTTTTTTTTTTTAATTAATGCTGTTTAGATAAATGGAATTAAACAGATAATGAAAGCATGATGCTTCTTCCTTTGGACAAAGCATAGATAATAATACATAAGAAAAGGAATTAGAATTAAACCTTGATTGTAATAAAATGTAAAGGAAGAAAATTATTCCAGTGCTTCCCAAGCACTTGTGGTTCTCAAGCAGCAGAAGACAATAAAAACAAAAGGCATCTAAAGCTAGTCAAAAAGGTGGCCTTTCTAAGCAAGACAAAGCTTAACTTGTAGAGTCTAAAACTTGTAAAGTCCAAAAGTTGATCTTAATCAGAATGTTTAGCTTTGACATCTTTTTTTCATATGCATATTAGTGTATGTCTTAACTTGCTTGAAGAGAAACCAATAATATGTATAATAAGCTTTTTACTCTGCTTTGCTATGGAAACAAGGCATGTGTGATCTCACCCTCTGACTTTCTGTATTTTCTCAGATAATTTTTAACTTGTTGGATGATTTCTCCTAATTAGGAGGGGGGGCAGGGGAAGAGGTGCTGCCAAAAGTAATTAATTTCCTGCAGTTTGTAGAAACCAGGTAAAGAACTGTGGGGGACTCGGCTGCACAGAATGGACAGGAGTGCAAATACCCTCCTGTTGAAGACCAGAAAGCCAGGACAGCATGAGACGTGCGATGGGGACAGACTCCGGTACAGCCACAGTGGGAGCTCCCATACTCCCCAGGCAATCAGCCATGGTACAAGGCCAGACTTCACACAACCACCTGTCTAACTCCTAACTACTTTCCAAGGTAGCTCATTCAGTCTGTCTTTTATAACAACACTGTAGTTTTAAAGACACTTTTAGTGAATATGCTAGAAAAATACCTTCAGAAATGATATTAATATTCAAGCTCATGACTTCAGCTTTTCAGTTTTTTCCTGACTCTTATCTTTGCCTTATTTAGGGCTGCAATGCTTGCTGTTGATGGTAATAACGATGTTTTTCAAGCCTCTACACAACAATATTGACCTGCTGTTGATCAATGCATCACCACTGTATAACAACTCTGTGCAGTTTTCCCCTCCAGCTTCCAGCATTCATCCGTTTCAGGTTCATTTTACCTGAAGGAAGAGACTGCTTCAAAAGCAACCCCACCTGGACTGCCCTAGCCAAGGAAACCAAAGCAAAACCAAAACATTCTTAATGACAGATAGGATTCCTGTTTGGATAGGTAACACTAGAATAAAACTGCAGCCTTCAGATAACTGTGCCTGCTTGCTAATTCCCTGGTGAGTTCAAGCTAAAGCACTCTGACTTAGCTTGATTGGGAAATGTTTCATTATATGAACAAATGAATCACTTGTCCACACCCAGAATCTACATCCTCCTTCCCCCTGTTAAACTGTACAGAAATATTAAAATGTAACAGTAGGGAATTCAGCCAGGTTTCATCTCCCCCACTAACTGCAACAACCTCCATACACACATAAAATTTCTATAAAAATCCTGAAGTTCCAAGTAAGAGAACTAAAGACTTCCTTATTTCTAGCAAAAGTTAGATGCTCTTATTTTAACCTTTGTTCACGTTCGTACTTCCAGGCATGAAGTGCTACTAAAGCACGTTACACTTGGCATCTCTTATTACTGAAGCAGAAGGCAATGTAATCTTGTGAGAAAGTGTAATAATGCGGTATTCATTTTGCTTCTGTGGCTGGAAGCCAACTCTATATTAATATTCATTTTCAGTATACAGAGCCACCGTATTTCATTTATTTTAAGAATTTACAATTAATTTGGTATGATTCTGTTATCTGCTCCCAATTTCCTTTCCTGTTTCTTTTAGCTGAAAAAGCAGCTCTTGTATAGACTTTAAAAAAGTAAATTCACAACTGAAGCATCAAAAGATTGCTACTGGCTACTAAAAGCAAGAAAAACAGGGACAGAACAAAATGAACTTGAAATATTACAAATGACAATGAAAATTAGCTTCCTGCAAATAGCAAGAATTCAATCTGCAGAAGTCCTCAGCTGACTTTCTCCTTTCCAGACTCAGCACATAGAACACTCTTTGCACCATACTGTTTGCTACTGTAATCAAACCAGAGAAATTAAGTTGTCTGCTTTTCCTTTCTGTTTTCAACCACAACACAGCACTAAACTGTAAGCACATGAATCTTTGTGAAATGTATTACATATAGGGATTTGAAACTATTATATACAGTAACAAATAAAATCCTTAGTATTTTAAAACTTCAGAAAAAGCATAAATAGATGCCTCTACTTCCTACACCTTTGGTTTCAACTAGTGTAACCACTTTAGCAATGTGAGAGCATTTATAATTAACACAAGTTATTACCTAACCAGCCAGTCATAAGAACTGTAATTCCATTCTGTTAATGCGCATTTACCTTCCTTACCTGTGAAATGGGCTGAAATACATTTTACCTCCCAGCTGATGGCACTTACTTTCCTATAAAAGTGAGATTATACCCAAGTCCACAGACTAAACAGACACCAAGAGAGCAGTCAGTGCAGCAGCTATCAAATCATCAACGATGAAACCATCCCAAAATCTGCAATGTGCTGTGGGAAATGCCAGTTTTATAATTTATCTTGACGATATTCAAGAAGAAAGGGGGAAGGGAGGGTGAACTGGCTCTTAAAGCTATTTAAGTGAAATGAGACTTCCTCATGTTCAGAAACCTTCATGAAGAGTACTGGGACGCACTCCCTGCTATATGTGTATGCTCACACGTACATTTGAATAACGATTGCAGCAAAGCTTGTCTGTCAGTACAACACAACACCCGAGTTATGTTTGTCTAGAATAAATGCTTAGGAAATCACACTGTGAACATGGAAGATCGCATACAGTATTTAAATTCTTAATCTTTGCCATTTTTGAGGACTAGATCTTTGTTCATACACATTTAGGAAAGAAAATGGAGAGGCAGAGTAGCTTTCCTGAAGTCATACCTCAAAATTTAGCCTTAAAATTCAAAATTTTGACAGGGTAAGGTACGTATCTGCTTTAAAAGATGGTGAGATCACACCACAGATGCGCCAAAGAATATACCAATTACTGAATAATGTAAGAAAGTATGTAAGTGCTAGTTTATTACTAAACCAGTCTTTTCACCTGCAGTCTAGTAAATCAGAATGATTACACCCAGAATTAGCCTCAAGTTCTACAGAAATATTTAAAACTAGAAACTCACAAACCATGTTTTCCTGATCATTCATTTTCATTTTTCTGCCTGTTAAAAGGGCCAAAAGAACAGACGAGGAGACAGACTAACTGGATAAAATAGAGTTTATGAATAAAACCAGATAAAGAGTACATGATGCAATTCTTTAAAAAAGCCTTTTCTTTCCTCATCTCTTTCATATACAAGCAGTTTTAAACACCACACTTGATAGCAGTGAAGTATTTTTCCCATTTTTAAAGCAAAAATTTTTCAGTAAATGCTACTTCTGTACGCAGTTTTGAGTTTTATTTCCTGAAATTTATTTAGTGTAGTTCTAATCTTCATGAAGTGTTTGCCATTTTATTTTCAGCCCAACAAATCAGAAAGGTAAAACAGGTATCTGCTCTGTTTAGTTACTTTATACCACATTATAGCATATCTAAGTATTGTTTTTAAATGACTGTGCAATGAGAATAAAAAAAAGTAAACAAACAGGATGAGTCCAAAAATAAGGCACCTATCAATCAAGGATAGCAATACTGTCACTTCAGTTGCCTGAACACTGCATTTCAGCTTCAACATACCATGATGTATGTATCAAAACCAAAAAATGTATTTCCTTTTCTCATTTAAAAAAAAAAAAAATTTGATTGTTAAAAATTAAACCTAGAACATGCTACAGGTACTTCTTATTTGACATCCTGAAACTTCAAGTCATTTAACGAAATTAACTGTACAGACCATTCACCTTACCTGCAAAATCAAGCGAAAAAAAACTTACAGCTTACCTTCAGTACACTGCAGGAAGCTGATAATGAACAGAAACCAAAAACTTTGCATTCTGCAGCCAGAAGACACCATTATTGATCCCTGTAAGAATTTTCTTTGTATTCCTTAATGAATCCAGTTATAAAAGCCCAGCATCATCGAAACCAGTGGTCTGCATTATTCATCTTCATACCTGGAGAAGCAGAGAATATGGAAGAAAAAGGGCAGAGAATAAAATAAATAAAAATCCCACCAATAATTTGGAATACCAAATTTTACTTGACATAAAGATAGGAATTTTTAATAAAAACTGACAGTACACCTGTACTGTAGCTGTGAATTTGGTAGGTTTGTGGGATGTAATCTCTCAAGGTCAGTGATCATTAAACAGAATGTCAGAAAGTGATACATGTTAAAGTTGAAAGTACAAATATTATTGATGTATCAAGGGGAGATGGGGAGGCGGGGAGGAAGGAATAAACATTTTCTCTTAATATATCAAATTGGTTTTGCAAATGACTGGGTTAAGCTTTTCCCACTCCCCAAATCCAACACAACCTGTATTTCTCTACCTTAAAGAACAACAATAAAATTCAATTTAGGGCACTGCCATTTTTCATAGGGATTCAAAACATGCAGTGGCTGAGAACAAGGGACCAACAGGTCTCCTCGCTGCCACGGCTCCAGCATTCCCTTCGTGCTACACATAGGCTGCTCTCCTCAGATGAGAAGCAGTAACAGCAGTTTAATCAACAAAACGCTCTGGTGAAGAAGCCCCTTCATATGACCCTACAGTTTGGTGTATTCTGACCTAATAAATCCCTTCAGAGAAAATGGTATAAACAAAATGGGTGAGAATCTCCTGTCCTTAGCCTCTGATGAGATTTGTCTCCAACTGAGAAATACAAACCAAACTGCTCCTGTAAATGATGTGCCAAAGGAAGAATTCTTAAAACTATCATTTGCATTTGAAAAAACGTAATTACAGTGATAACTGTGATAGAAGACTTGACAGCAGAGTGCTCCCTTTTGCTAACAATTTCACTCTCTCACCAGCCAACTGAGTAACTATGTACAGCCTCTTCCATATCTTATTGTATGATGCTAGATCGTGCTTCAGCCCTGAACTACTAGAGTTTGGGAAGTTAGAGAAAAATTAACTTTCCTGTAAAACCAAATTACTTTTAACTACATATATGTATATATATATCTATATATTACAGATGTATGAAATGATTCTGGAAAACCATGGCAATTATACAACCGAAGAGCTGAGTCTGGTGCCACACTGGCTTGGTCTCTCCAAGCCCAGTGGACAGGACTGTACTGAGGTATTTCTGATACCTGAAACTAATGTTACTTTGAAAATACACAACAACTATGTAAAAATTTAAGGGGCAGGATCCAAGGGTCACTTAGGAGTCTTAGAAGTACTAAAGCATGTTGAGGCTTTAAAATACTTTACCCTTTCCACAAGGAGAACTGGAAAGTATGACGATCGCAAAATGCCAGACAAAGAAATTCAATGAACTGTAAATCATTTTCAGAAGTAGAAAGTGTAACTCCTTTTATATTAGTCAATATTAATATTAATCAATTGTATGTTTGTTCTCTGAGCACATAGTAACAAGACTGACACTCACTTTCTTCCCCAAGGAGAGAAAGAAGGGAATTAAGAGAAAACATTATGGAACAACTTCTCTGGCTCTCAATGAAAGCAATATGACTGTAGCAGAATACAAAACTATTAAATAGCCAAGTACGCTTCTTTCCAAGAGAAGCAATGCCACTTCAGTGCTTCGGTGTGGGCATCCCTCTCCCACAATACAAGCATGCTTGTGATTTCTCACACAGGCAAATGAAGGAGAACTAACATCTGAGGCTAAGTGATTTTATGTTTATTTGTACAAAAAAATAAGCCCTTTTTCCCACATTCAGCTACAGACAGGTGCTCTTCAGTCACAAGCACTTTTATTGCACATATTTCAACAAACATCATGAAATAGCTAACAGTGCTTTAGTGCAGCACAGCCAGAGCATGGCCTACCCTGGCAGAAGGCCCTGTGCCTTGAAGTAAAAGATGTGCCTTGGTGATACACCAGTGTTACATGACAACCCTGAAGCAGTTATGAAACGAGAGTCATATCATATCCTGAGACCTTTCACACTGGGCTGAGACTGGTTTGCAACCAAAAAAAAACAACACAAATCTACAAATTCACAAAGGATGCACTGCACTCAGCAGAGATTACAACTGCAAAGGAGCTCCTGCTGAGTAAAGAAGAAAAAGTTGCCACCACAATATATAAAAAAAACAAACCCAAACAAAACAAAAAAAAAACCAACCA
>NDXB01000701.1:334593-344832 GCA_002631895.1 Agapornis roseicollis
AAAAAAAAAAAAAAAAAAAAAAAAAAACACAAAAAACCACAAAACACCCAAACCTCTGGAAAGAACTCAGCTAAAAGCTTGGTTGGGAAGATCTGGGATTCATTTTTTACCTGTAGGACCCAAAGGAAAAAAAAAATAAAAAAATAAAAAAAATCACAAAATTATTTCACAGACACTACAGTCTAATCTACATAATTTCAGTAAGCAATCCAAATAATCCAAGAGAACAGATGAGGAACAATAATGGCTAAAAGTGAAATTATGCCAGCCTTCTGATTGCTCCTAGTCTGTCCAGAAGATTTTCACTTCCTGAGACTCAAGTTTTATCATTATGGGGTGCTGCTGCAGTAAGTATTCAAAATAATCTAACCAGCCCCTACCAGATTACCAGTAACTCACATTTTTCTAAAAAGGCATTAAAAAAAAGCAGTGTTTGAAAACCGATGCAATAGGGTTTGAGTTTGCTTCTTTGTGAGTTTTCAAATAAAAACTAACAGCTTCACAGCAAACAAGTTTTAATGCAACCCATATATTTGAGAAACTCTTATGTGGCTCCAAGTAAAAAATAGTGCAGTTCTGAACCAACTATTCATCACCGTAACAAAAACTAATCCTGAAAAAGGTACCCAGACATGAGCTGGAGCCAGAGAGCATTCTAGCTACAGACACTGCCGTCATCCTTGTCCTTTTGACCATCCATCTATCAGCAATACAGAAAGATGTCAGTGGCATTTCACAACAACAACAACAAATCCCAAACCAAATAAGTAGGACCAGGAAAAGACGTTTTAAGTTACTTCTTTGTGAGCAGAAAAAGCAGACCTTGGTGAGCAGCTGCCTCGTGCAAATAACTTACTTCCCCTCAGACCTTAATAAACTTTTTCCTCTGGATCACTGACTGCTTTGGTTGTGGGTGGGGCAGAGAGAAACTCCTTAGAGCAAAAGGTTGCTTGAATTTCAGAGTGTAATAAAAGCTGCCCAGAAAATTTCAGCTGTAACTGAAATCCCTACCTCTGGGTCAAACTGCAGTCTCCCATAGGAAAAAAAAAAAAAACAGCTCTCCACTGGAAACAACACTGTTCACCTTGTTAAGATTTCTTCAAATATATGCTGTTAAAGAAGACTAGATCAGTAATGGAAATGTTAATGTTCAAACCCGTACACTGCAAAGGTATTGGGTACCTGTGCTTCACGTCCTGAGTATCTTAGAGCCCCTGTCTCACTTCCTTGTTCTTCTGTACTTCTGAAACTTCTTACAGATGGAACACGACTGCTGCTGAACATGTGCCACCGTTGGCCATCCCTCTCTCCTCAGC
Organism: Agapornis roseicollis; assembly: GCA_002631895.1. Lineage (NCBI taxonomy): Eukaryota > Metazoa > Chordata > Aves > Psittaciformes > Psittacidae > Agapornis > Agapornis roseicollis. The sequence continues at coordinate 335,910 of NDXB01000701.1, forward strand.
ATTGCTCAAGAGCACCCCAGTTATAAGAGAAAGCTACTCCAAGCATGCTCCTTGAAATGCTTTTATCTTTGACAAGAAAGACCTCTAAGAGACTGCTGCTCCCCAACTCTACTCTTTTTCTCTCCTGTTCCATACAGCTTTTCAGGCAATTAAGAGAAAGGGGAACACAGAGACCTTCCTAGCTAAGCAAGGATGTTTTTCTTTGGCTGAAATTCTTTCAGACTAACGCTGGAGTATTTTACCATATAGTGCTTAATTTTCCAAATCATCTTGGAAACACTGTGAAGCACTTGCAGCCTCAGCCAAGCCATAACATCCCTATCACAGAAATTAAATTTACACTAGCATTAACAGATGATGAGGCACAGAGAAGTAAAGAACATCAGCCGTAGCTGCAAAGCTCGTACACACTGAAGAACTAGCAGGACCCAGGCAGTTCTTCTTATAAATCCTGCCTGACCTAGCTTGCCACACATGCAGCACCCCCACTGCCTTTCATAACACAGTTTATGAAACTAAGTAATTCTGTAATATATCTGAGACACTCTGCAGAGGAAAGAGGGGGAAGAGGAGAAGGCAAGGGTGAGTAGATATATATTCATACCATATAACAGACTACTTAGTCTCCTGAGAAATCATGTATCCATGTACTTTCCCATCATGACGCTTTCCCAATTTAAAACAAACAAAAAAAAAAAAAAGGTTAAACTTCCTATAATCTGTAATGAAAAATTATAGTGATTAGTGCAGCATGATTAGTAAAACTGTCTAAGCCACATTAGTAAAAAACTAGAGTGAGACCAATGCTACTTATGATCCAAGAGCTAATTTTACACATATCTGCAATGAGACTCAGCTCCAGTTTTCAACACTGAACACATCTTCAGATGCACTGGAGTTATTCCTAAGTCTTCAATTTTTTTTATTTTTTTTTTTTTTCAAAAATTGACTTACATTAACAACTTTGCATTACTGCTACATTACCAGATTGCAAAAAATCTTCAAAGTTCTGAGATCTTACAAAAGAACCCAAAGACAAGCAAGACCCTGTGTTGATTCAGTTAACATCCTTCTAATACTGATGGTAAACAATCAATGTCTGATTCTGTTCCAATTAAACAAGCTGCAAATTGCAAGACTCTGTCTAAAACTGGTTAACAAAGATTTATTTTTCATTAAAAGTGATTAAATTTTTAAANGTAATGTAAGATTATAGTGATTAGTGCAGCATGATTAGTAAAACTGTCTAAGCCACATTAGTAAAAAACTAGAGTGAGACCAATGCTACTTATGATCCAAGAGCTAATTTTACACATATCTGCAATGAGACTCAGCTCCAGTTTTCAACACTGAACACATCTTCAGATGCACTGGAGTTATTCCTAAGTCTTCAATTTTTTTTATTTTTTTTTTTTTTCAAAAATTGACTTACATTAACAACTTTGCATTACTGCTACATTACCAGATTGCAAAAAATCTTCAAAGTTCTGAGATCTTACAAAAGAACCCAAAGACAAGCAAGACCCTGTGTTGATTCAGTTAACATCCTTCTAATACTGATGGTAAACAATCAATGTCTGATTCTGTTCCAATTAAACAAGCTGCAAATTGCAAGACTCTGTCTAAAACTGGTTAACAAAGATTTATTTTTCATTAAAAGTGATTAAATTTTTAAAATGTACCAGAGTCTTCTCTCCAAATCTGGATTAACCATGTCACCTTGAACACTGGATTTCTAAATCCAAAACATCTCTTCTCAAGTTGTATGTAAAGAATACAGTATTAGGGAAGGGAATAACACAGTAAGAACTTGACCAAGGTCATCCAATCTTGGAAAAAGAAAAAAAAAATACAAACCAAAAAACATTACTTCAATGCATACAGCTGCATGGTGCTCTGAAGCAACACAGAATGTCTGAAATAGTGCACAGTAAACATCCTAATGAATACCCTAAATTGAGGATGCCCACAGAAATGCCCACCTCCCATCAGCTTGGTTTTCCCAGCTCATCAGTGCAGCAGATCATTCAAAATACCAAATCTACCTATGCAAGACATGACACTGAACAGCAGTGCACTGACACTACTTTGACAGTGCAGCATCATGATTTAGTCCATCAGTCCACAGCAACTCAGTGGTCTACCGCAATCATTCACAGAGAAAATAAATAGAATTTGAGAGGAAAAGACGAATATTTTCCTTTGTCATCAGCACTTCAGTTAGGCTTGGCCTCACTCCTGTATTTTACAGACACGTTACACGGCGGTCCATTTCTGACAAGCCAGCTTTACCCCTTCTTGTTAACACAGGATAAAGCCTGGACACTCTAGGGAGTTTTCATTCAATAAGCCAGAAAAGTAAACCTTTGCTAGCGCTAATAAGAATGGCTTTTTTTGGCTCCAGGCACTCTCCTTTTGCCAAGTCTGAATTTCTCTTTTTGCCTTTGCTAAATGCTCACAATCAAGGGGAGGGGGCTGGGGGATGTCACTCAATCCTCATTGCAAATTCCCTGTGTTTCACCTGAATTGACACCGTGCTGCTACATCAGAGCGCCTCCACTCAAAGTGCAGGTAAAACCTTTCTAACACTTCTGCCCTCTGCATCACTACATCTTCCTGGGGTCTCAAAGGTAAATCCCCAGCATCCAAAGAAGGAGGGAGGTAAAGGGATACTGTAAGTCAATTACAACTGTTATCGGCTGTAATATCCTAGTGTCACGCTGAGCATGTTAAATATGCTGATCACTTTGGACACCAGAGGCACAGTCTGAGGCTGTTTGCCATTCTCTTCATTAAACTGCAAAACAAATAGCTCTCATTTTCAAACCTATGTAGGACAGATTTTATGAACATCAAAAATAAACAAGGAAATAATGAACAGCTATAAAAAACACAGAGAACCACATGACAAACCAAAAGAAGCAATCGTAACAGCTGAAGGAAATTCAAAGCCTTTTCAAACTTCTCACAGAAGAGAAATCCTTAAAATAACCTATTTATAATAGAAGTTATCATTTCTTTCCCTTGGAAAAAAAAATGAAAAAAAAAAAAAAATCACTAGACTAACATCAACCAAAGACACTGCAGTCTTGTAAGACAGTAAACTGCTTGTTGACAGCCTTGACAAGGCTTTGCAAAGGCCCATATTTCTCTAAGCTGTTATGCCACTTAGCTGATCTCTTTTTTTTCCTCCCATCCAGTGTTTTTCACAGCCAAGAACTTGTTTGAAGTGGAAGTAGACTGAAAAACAAACCAAACAGAACTAAGTCTTGGGACTGTGGTCAGACATGTCTGTACCTGTGCAATGACATGGTGTTTCTCTAGCTAACTGCAAGGATTTCAACATACTTGATCTGCTTTATGACCGCTTGTCACTGAGCTGAAGCAAGGAATTGAGTTCAGATATTGAGTATTGCGCTCTGTTCTGGGGCCCTCAAAATAATAAGGATGTAGACCTGTTGCAGCAAGTCAAGAGGAGGGACACAAAGATAACACAAGGTCTGGAGCACCTCTTCTATGCAGACAGGCAGATACCTGGGCTTGTTCAGCCTGGAGAAGAGAAGGCTCCAGGGAGACCTTAGAGCAGCTTCCAATGCCTAAAGGGGACTACAAGAAATCTGGAGAGGGACATTTTACAAGGGCCTGTAGTGACAGGTCAAGGAGGAATGGCTTGAAACTGGCACAGAGGAGATTTAGATTACATACATAGAAGAAATTTTTCACTGTGAGGGTGGTCAGACACGGGCACAGGTTGCCTAGAGCATTTGTGACTGGCCCATCCCTGACAGTGTTCAAGTCCAGGTTGGAATGAGCTTTGAGCAATCTGCTGTAGTGGAAGGCGTCCCTGCCCATGGCAGGGGTCTGGAAATGGATGATCTATAAGGTCCCTTCTAACCCAAGCCATCCTACAACAATGTGCCTCTCACAGCTGACACAATGAAGTAAGACAATCTCATTAAACCAGCATAAAGCCACCAGCAAAACACCCACAAGCTATTAACTTCCAAAATAAAATCAAATCACAGGCAAGAGCAGACAAGAACATGTTTTTACCCATGCATTTACAGCACTTTCACGCATGCTTCAAGTGGGCCAGCAGAGACTGTATAACTGCAATACACTGGACCTGCAACCAAACCATGATCAGGGATGGCTGTGCTGCAGCCCCAGCATCTCAGATTCATACACAAACCTTCAATTTGGTAGCATCAATCCCTTGGAAACTAAGATTTCTTTCCTATGCATGTGCCAAAAAATATCAAAAATATTCACAAAGGTGTCATTTTAGCATCCATTTTAAAGCATCCCATTTTCTATCAGTTGTATTTAAGATCAGTGCATGTGGTCTGTATTCCACACCATAAATTATATGGGTTCAAGTTTCAAGAACATGGTTGTATGGGCAGCAAAGTCACTTTTGATTATTTTTTTAAATTCTATCCAAAACCTATATTGTTACCAGAGAAATACCAACTCTTTTTAAAAAGTAACCGAAAAATATTTATCATTTTTAAAAATAAGTCAGAAGCAGGAGTCACGTACATATGCACCATGCAATGAGTACAATTCCTGGCATATCTTTTGCTTAAGAGAGGAGTATGGTTCTAACATTAACATCTTCGAGACCCTGGCCTAATCACTGTGCAGTGAAATATGAAACAAAATCAATGTGGGCACATAAGACGTAATCTCTACTGTGTTTGGCTCACTGCACTGAATCCTTGACTCATAAATCATTGTTACTAGCCATTCAGTGAAATCAATATTCAGATTCCCTCTTGGTCTATACATATGACCACTAAATGAAATAATAATGACCAAAATCTGTCATGTATTAGGTTATCAATATTACCAAAAGGGATTTCTTGGGAGCAATGAGGAAATCTAGGATAAAATACATCTAATGAGAATATGAAGAAATGTGAAAAACCTGGAACTTAATATAGAGACAGCAGCAGAAAGGTATTTTAAAATGCCTCTTATCCATCATGCCCTCGAGTATTGAAATTTACTATAGTATCACAATAATGCTTTTTATGTAAGACCATTTCAATAATGTATGCTTTTAATTATGTTTTAAAACATGCTGTACTTAAGTACTTTTATTTTTCTCCTTTCAAATAACCCCTTAAGTTATTGCTAGCTTTTCTTTCTTTCCTCTGAAGCACAATTAGTATCACAGTGATCAGATCGTAGTATTTCCTTAAGCAGAAGCCTGACTGTCAGGAGCTTCGAAGACCACTTTTTAGTTCCACTAAAAAAAAAAACAAACCCAAACTTCTAAAAGTAATTCCACAGATCTATATTTTCCCAATCATTGACAATCCATTTGTTATTAAAAGGTAGTAGACCATGTCTAGCACAGGACCCTGAGAAGTACTGTGTGCTACCATCCCACACTCGGCCATAAGTCACATCAAAATTTGTGATTTTGACAACAGAAGAAGCGAAGACCTCAAATGTGTCACCTTTGAAAGAATAAGCAGCTAGGAATGGTCTTTAAGTGGTTTCTAAGCACACAAGAGATTCTCCAGGCAAGTATGACTTATAGGTAGAAGCTTAACTGAAGAACTTCTGCATGTATATTAGGTACAAAAAAAACCCACACACTGACAGAAGGTGGATCTTCCAGGTCCACCAGTTTTACATACCAGTAGCACTTAGGCTGCAAACTCAAAAATCACGAAACAAAAAAACTCTGCTCTTTCCTCATACACACATTCATGGCAAAAGCAAGGACTCAAGGGTGAGAAGCCATATATGACAGTACTGCACAGACAGCACTAGCACCCTTGCACCTACACACAAACATACAACCAAATTACATAGCTATTTCTTGCACATCAAGCATATGTGAGACACGTGCAATAAATATAGCAAATAAATCTTCAGTACTTATTCAGACAGGGCCTGATTCTGAAACAAAACAAAGAAATCACTTCCGTTACTAGATGATGGGCTCTGTAAAGAGGCACAAGTTGCCCAGGCATCTAATGGTACAACTATAGTTAAGAGTATTTTCTTGTACAATTTAATAAGCAATGAACCTTCAGGTGACTATTCTTAACTGTACAAGGCAGGTGAATGACTACCAGTCATCCATCAGAGCTGCACCAATGCTTTAACTGGGGTGAACTGTGGGCTTTCTTATTTATTCAAACTGTAACAGAAAACAGAACAGTTCTTTTTTTATCCCTTTTGTAGAAAGGCAAAGTTGGATAACTATAATGATTACATTTGGATAACTTATGAGCAATGAGTTCTAAATTATAATTCAACAGAAAGGCTCCTTCTACTTGCAGGTACTACTGCTTAAAACTCTTCTCCCTACCATCCTACACAGTATTTTCTCTGGGGGTGGGGGTGAAAAAAAGGGAAAAGGAAAAGGGAATTAAAAAAAGATGCATTGTGGAAGCAGTGAAGGCCTTTTCCATGCACTATAAAAAGAGAAGTGTGAAGTGATAACTTCTATTAAACAAAATGGAATATGGCTTATCTCCAGTACTGTCATACTAGCCACAGTGAGCACTTGAGGACAAAGTATCCCAAAATTGCTTTCATTTGAAGAATTTTTAAAAAGACTGAATACTTTTTCAAGTATTCAAAAGACTGAACTCTTTTCACTGGACTGACTGAAAAACCTTACATCTCCCATACATTCTATTTTTCTTTAAATCATCCATACAGCACAGATGAAATTTAAGATACATTTTTAACACATTTTTAGCAGCAACACGACCCCTGATATTCTGTGGTTTCATCAAGCAGACCAAGAACTTTGTGTCACACATTTACAGTTTCTTTTAAATAACACAGGTCTTGGTAGCTCAATGTGACAAAGACACTACTACTTTGGAAAAAATGCCATTATTTTAATGAGGTTACATTATGATTTTAAATGATAATTTATTTAGTCTTTCATGATTAAAAATACTTAATGGCTTTTTTTTTATTCTTTTACTAGAAATCAGAGAACTCTTTTTCATATGTTCTGCTGCAGTTCATGAACTTCATGTGCAACTAAAGAGAAAAAAAAATACAGACTACATTTGTCTATCAACAATATTTATAAGTGAACAGAGAGGAAAGATTACAAAATTTTAATAAGAACATTATATTAGAGTGGTAATAATCTAGGTGTTTTACTGGGAAGTGAAGTGGATTACCGTAAATGAAATTTTAAACGTCTTTTCCATTTTATAGATAACACAAAATGACTCTTTTCATGTCTCCAGCGATAAGGATACATGTGCCACACATTTAAATAGTGCCTTCACCCTATCCAACCCTGCTCATGAATTAATAATTCAGTGACATTAATACAAGAAGATAAATGATAAAGAGGTTACAGCACAAGGGCCAACAATACACATATACTTCTTTTAGAACAGCTAATACCTCTCTGCCAATTACAGTTAGAACTTTTTAACAGTTTTCAATGGCATTTTTACAATCTAAATAGCAGCTTATGCACACACAATTTCACACAACTCAAGCTTAATAAATCTCCTGCTGCTACCAAACAATCATTCTGGAGGATTAAAGTGCAACATCTGCTAACATTAATAAGCATTTTACATAGCAATATGTATAAAAGCAGTTGTTATCAGTCTTCTGAAAAAGCTTCTAGACTGGTTTGGCATAAATTATACCTTTATTGTTCAAATGGTAACTTTAGCTTACGGCAATGATAAGGTAGCTATATTACTATCTAGCAGGAAAAGACAACAAAATTGTATATTGACTGCAATTATCAGCTGTAGTGGAACAATTAAACAAAAACGGAAAAAGAAACAAAACATGTATGCATGCAAAAAATTTCAGGTAGAACCTGCTAAAGTACCACGATTTCAGTGCTTACATGAATCCAAAGCTACTAATCTGTTTGCAAAAGACAATTTCTCTCCTAATACCAGTTTCAGCTTTCTAATCCACCTTGGGCTTTTTTAATTTTTATTTGTATTTCTACCAGAGCAGCAACTACTGTGAAAGGATGCATGCCTTTCCAAGGCATAAAATAAATATCAAGGGGTTTATTTAATTAGGAATTCCAGCATACATTTTTAGGTAGAATTTGGCAAATGAACGTGCTTTGGAATCAAGAGACGTGTAACATCAGCTTGAGCCAAGAACACAGTTGGCTAAGACGGCACAAACTTTTACACACAGCCCTGCCAACGCAACTCAAGCCCTGCAGTTCAACTGTGGACAGCCGAAAGCCAGAGCCTGCCAATCACCCTTTCTCTGCAGTGAGTAAACGAACAAAGTCATATTCTAACTGGTGTTACTGTAAAAGCAGTTTTAAAAATGCTTTTAAAAATAATAAAGAGATTAAGTATTTTAGGCTCTCCATTCATAAAATCCATAATCTTAGTATTTTTCAGAAACTGAAAAGAATCAATAGTCAGCTTTTCAGTAATAGATATTATAAAACAGTACCTTTTATATTGGTCCAAGGTAATTTTGTTATGGGGACACGCATGGGCCAGTATCTGCAAGCTTATTTCTTTCTTTTACACAAAAAAAAAAATTTGTATCCAAAATATCCAAAGATATAAGAGAGCAGAAAACTAGACCAAACAAGTATGCAGAAAATATTTAATCTGCCTTCTTCATTAGCAATTAATTCTCCCTGATTTTCCTATTACAAATTGCTTAAACATGATTGTTTTAACATTTTTTAAGTCAAAACATTGCTTTAAAAATTACTATTATCATATTCTCCTGACATCCCCCTACATTCTTATTTGACATCTTATAAAAAGAAATGAAGAAAATCAAAGCAAAAGATAATAAAAGATTCCAGCAATGCCAGTGCTTGACAACTAACACTCAGGACCTCTTGATGCTATCAGGCTTTAAAGCACACAGAAGAGGGGCTGAAGCCAGGCTTAGCAGAAAAAAAAAAAAAAAAAAAAAAAAA
>NDXB01000701.1:364957-384237 GCA_002631895.1 Agapornis roseicollis
GGGGGGGGGGGGGGGAGGGGGCTCACGGCGGGCTGAGAGCGGCGGTGCTGCAGCGGCGCCCCGCTGCTCGCGTCCGAGGGCCGCGGCCTCACGAGGGCCATGGCGCTCCACCGCCTGCGGCCAAAGGACCCCGAGGGAATGGGAGGGGGTGGGGGGCACCGGCAGGCGAAGCAGAGCCTGAAGTAAGTGTTTCCCCGCCGGCGGCTCGGTGGGAACCGCCAGAAGTAGGGAGCAGGCGCCGGCAGAAACGAGCGGCGAGGCTGCAGCGCTGGGCTCCGCTTACCTCTGTCTGAGAGCCGAAGGCGGGCTGGGATATCTCGCCCTGGCGGAACCCGCGGGCCAGGTCACCCCACCGAGCGCAGGGTTGCGGGAGAACGCGGCGGACTTAGTCCCCGGGCTCCGCTGGCGGCTGCGCGGGGAGCGGGCGGCAAGCGGCGGGCTCGGGCGGACAACGGGAGGCAGCCGGCGCTGCGGCGCGGCGGGCCGGGGCAGCGCAGAGCGGGAGGCGGCTTCTCCTCCACGCAGCCAGCCGGGAGACTTCGCTGGGGCTAAGTCAACATTTTCCTGCAGTTCCCGACACTCCGCTCCGCATTAAACGTACGATGTAGCCAGGCTCCGGCACGGAGGCACAAAATGAAATACAAATTCAATTTAAAAACAAACAACGAAATGGAGGGGGGGAGCCGGGCGCAGTGCGAGTGCCCAGCCGCTGGAGTCCGTTCTGTGCAGGATCAGGAGGAGATGGCAGCAGCAGGAGTAGCGGGGAACAACTCGAAAATGTTACAATGGACCCCCCCCTCTCCTCCGTGTCTCTCGCTCGCACCGACCGGATTTACATCTCCCAGGATGGCATTCTGGCCTCTGGCGGGGTGCGGGTCCGGCCACTGCGCGGATTTTCTCCTCTTCCTCCCGGTGCTGCTGCCCCGCCAGCGACTGGAGACCGGGCGCCGGGCGCTGAGCTTGTAACGCGCGCAGCAATGGGAAAAACGCAATACATACACACCAAAAAAAAAAAATCCCAATGAATTGTATCGCAGCCTCCTTTTTGCTCATGCACCTCTCCGTGTGTGACTGGGGATTGCGAAGTCCTGACACAGACTCTCCACCGGCTCTGAACTGGAGTCACCTCCAGCCTCCTCCCCCTCCAATCTCCACCCCTTCTCCCTCCGCTCCCACCCCTGGCTCAGCTAATCATATAAACATATTATCACGTAGAGCAGCACTAGCGAAGGACAAAAATCTCTCCCTTCCTGCCTTTTTTTTCCCTCCCTTCCCCCCCAGCCCTTCTTCCAGCTGGGGGGTGAAGGCTAATAAGGAAAGCCTGGTTGCATCGGCACCAAAGGCCGAGCACACCAGCTGCGCGCCAAAGCTGCCCACTCTTGCCCCACCGCCAAGGCTGCTGAAAGGCGCGCACCTCCGCGGAGCAGCTGGACTCCCCTCCCCGGCGCCTCGGACCCAGGTGCTGGCCGATCTTTGGGCCTGGGCCCTGCTGCAGCCGCCCCTTCGCCCTTGGCCGGCGGGTGTCGGCGCGCTGCAGGCCGGCAGGCGTCCCCGCCGCGCTTTCTCCTTGGCAGTATCCTCCTGCACGACCGCGTACCCGAACTTCGGCGGCGAGAGCTGCGCGGTGCGGCGCTGCCCGGGCCCGGCTAACGCACCGCACCGCTGCGGGTGCCCCCGCCCTCCCTGTCTGCGCCCAAAAATAATTCACTAGGCCCGAAAAGCCGAGCTGGGGAGAGAGAGGGGGCTCCCTGCTCCCGCCGCCTTCGCGGCTCTGCCGTCCCTGCCCCTTCGCGTCCTCGCACCGCAGCTGCGAGGCAACCGCCTGCCCAGCGCGGGACCTGCGCCGCTCCGCCCGCGGCACCCGTAGGCTCGGCGCTCCGGAGCGCGGCTGTGCGTTACGGAAAACATGTCAGGACAGGGGAAACGGCACTTGGAAACGACTGAAAGGGTTCGCAGTTGACTCATTCCTGTGCTCGAGCACAGAACACTGTCCAGCAGTGCTGCCGTGTTCTTCTCAAAAACCTGCTCTTTGAAACCATGGTGTGGGGTCGCTGGTGGGATGGGGAGTTTTCCCTCTGTACTGATGCAAAGCACTGAGGACCCGCTCTGACCTTCCAGGACGAGCGCCGTGCACAGCTCCAGGCCGGGCGGGAAGCAGCCCCACACCGCCGGGGCTAAGCTTCTGCGAGGTGTCGCAGCAGCCTCAGGGGTAAAACGTAGGGAGGGCATCAAGCAAGGCTGCGCAGAGAGGACCTGAGGACACCCACACACATACACGGGCTTAGCCATCCCCTCCCTTCTCCAGCTCCGGCACTGGAATGGAATGCTTCTGAACTGAACGCACCCGCAGAACCGCATGTGCAAGGCAGGAGCACTCCGTGCTTGGCCAGCTCTTCTTAGGTCCAAAGCGTGTTGACAGTCCAGTTTAAAACACCCACACCACATCAGGGAATCGGGATCATTACCTTTGTTAATGATAATGGTTTACTTTTTAGCTTAATTATCTTGGCTTCTCTCCATACCTGTGCAGAGTTCCTGTTTAGAAAATTGTAACACGCATTATGAGAAACATTACACGTTTGAAAGGAACTGGATCCTTGAGACATTGCCACATGAAGCAGTATGAAGTATAGAGATGGGCCAGCTCTCCTCAAAGCCACATTAAACTTCCAACAGCGTTAGCAATACTCCTGGGGATTAGTATCTAAAAATCACTGAAATAATGGGCCACACTGACCTTCCCCAGCACAGAGTACCTATGGAGGGGACTGGGATGGGGAAGGCCAGTCCCAGGCTTTGACAAGGACAGAAGTTCTGCCATGGTGAGCAGTGGGCCTTCCTGAGGCTGGTTACAACTATGTTAAATCTGCAAACTGTCTCAAAACCAATCTCAGCATGGGAGAACAGGAAATATGTGTCCATGTGACAGTTCTGCACCTACTATATATAGTTAGAAGTTAAAAGTATTGGTTTCTGTGGGAGCCAAATGTAGCAAAAGAGCACAGTTCCCTATTTTTTAAAATCATTTGTATATCCCTAGTATAGCCAACTGCCCTTTTTTGCTGAAAATAATCTTAAGGATACCTGTATAAACCCTAAATAACTCCTTATGCATTTCTAATTGAATTAAATCATACAGGCACATAAATGTATTTTACTAGAAACTGATTTTCATTGAAAGGGTTGGACGGATCTGTTACGGAAATATGCTTTAAAAGAAGGCTACAGAAATGTAAAGATATACAAGTTGGTTGTCTATCATTTCACCAGCGTTTTAAAATACATCATTAACAAGTGTTATCTGTTTTTATTTTTTTTTTTTCCTCATATAAATGTAATTGCAGATAAGCAGTAATAGCCCCAAGCTAACAGCCTTTTGCTTAGTTGATGAGAGCAGGATTTGGCCAGAAAAGAGTCAAGAATAAAAGAATTACATGTGGTTGGCGGTTTCCCTTTGAGAGGACGTCAGAGAGAGGAATTCTTCTATTTGGAGAAAAAAGCCTGTTGGTTTCTGTAATTTTTATTTTTTTTTTTACCCCCAAAGGTTGAAAAGAACTGCAGGGCTAGGCCTTGTGTTAATATTTGCTCAAGTCAAAGTGAATTAACCTACATGGATTCAACTTCAGGAGTGAAGCTTATTCCCCTGCCCTTTTCCTCAAAAACTTCTGGAATTATATTTCTTTCTACATGCAGAAATGGAGTTTTGCAATTCTTTTAAGTTTTACAAGTCTTAAGTTATAAAACTGAGTTTTAAACAATTGGTAAAAATGCAGAGGCGTTTTGGCATTTGTTTCAAAAACATGTGCTTCCATTAATTCTCATTAAATCTGGTTAAGATATGAGAATACCTACCATAGGTGTATATTGTTATGGCAAGTAAAATATAATTATTCAAATGATTAATTTTATTTCACATGAATCAGCATCTGTTTCTTTTAAAAAGGAAAATTTTACACAAATACACCCATGGCATACCAGAATCTGATCCTTTAGCTTTTACTCAGCCACAATTATTGCCAGATTTGAATATTAGTATATAAGAAGGAATTATAACAAATGAAGATTAAAATTACCTACTATTTGCTTTGTGCCATATCGCTACACAATATGTATCTCATGCCATACAGACTCCACAAGGAAGTAAGGGAACCTAGATTTTCCTTAAAATCTTTCTTTGCTGCAACAGTGCTAAAGACCTAGCTTGAAAACTCCACAAGAAATATTATAATCTTAGCAAAATCCCTTTCACTAATGTTAAATTTTGGAATGTTTAATTTTAAGCTGAATATTCCCTATATGTGTATTGCCGTCTGATTGTTTTGATGAACCTGCTGGGTCATGTCTTGGAAAAACCAAAAGCAAATTCTCAGTAATTTTTGAACTAATCACAAGAACAATGCATCAGTTAGCATCTGTAGGAACTATATGTAGAACAGTAACAACTGGAAAAGATTTAACTCTCATCTGTGTTCCTGAAGGAGGTGCATCTGAGAAAGATGATTTAACTAGTGGCAAAAGTTGGCCAAATTACGATGTCTGTAATATGATCTTGTAAACTCCACAAGGAGGTTTTTCTTTTTGCCATAGAATTTCAGCTTACATCTGCCAATTCTTAAAAAGGTTAATTTAAAATGTTTTAATATCTTGATAAATACTATTTTATATTGCCCTAAGTGTCAGTTCCCCCATGAGAAATGGTTTACACAGATTTTATGCAATCTATTTTTATATTACTGGAGTTTTATGACAGAACTTTAAATACTAGCAACTGACATTTCCTCTTATCTGTATGTACTCCGGTGAATAACGTATCAATGAACTTATAATTAGATGTAATGTTAGCAATGACTGACAGAAGAGATTTTATGTATGTAGTGCAGTAGCATCAGCTAAAATTGGTATAATATAAAAGCACAATTTAATTGGTGTAAGTAAAGACATGGATTTTTTTCTATGGTACATGGAAAAGCAAGAAACCATTACATGATTTTACCATTTCAACACTGAAAAGTCAAAATTTTGCTTGTTTTATTTAGGAAAATATCTAATTAATTTTGCAGACAAATTAATATAAATAAAGTGTGAATGATACAACCCATGAGAGGAAATATCCAATGTATTGTCTTAAAAGTTTGGAAATATATCTTGACAATTACTGGTCCTTTAAGTAATTGATTGTAGTGTCACTTGAGAAAAAATGAAACCCATCAATAAAATAGGAGAATTCTGCAGCTGTTCCTAACGAATAAATGTAATATGAATTTGCATTTGACATAGTTTAGTTCAGTAATCAATTTTAATGACTCATAATCTATATCATTATTTAAGAAATGACAAAATCATTGACTTACTCATAACACTTGCTAATTGTTTTTTAAAATAAATTCTACACATGACTAGGAAACACCCATTTCCATTTGCTTTATGTTAAATCAACATCTAACCACTCATGGTGATTTCATTCAAAGAAAACAGAAGGAACACATTAGCTGTGTGGTTAAAGAGATTGATGGGCTTCAAACATTTTAACCATGGATGGTTTTTTTCCAACTGTAGAAACTCATGTTTTTAATTTAAACAGCTTCAAGAAAATGAAGATCATTTTATTCAACAAAGCTGTTGCTTCTTGTTTCTTAGACACAAAATTAATTTCATTCTGTTTAATTAAGTAATATTAGAAACAACCTTGTTCAGAGAAAATGCAGCTTTGAAACAAAAGCATGTATATGCCCTATTAACTAGATACTCTGAAACTGAATTTTTGTATCACATTAATAAGTTACAAGAGATCAATATGATTTTTACCAGTGAATTTAGATGCAGTTTTTTATGTTCATGCTAAGATATTGCAGATGCCTCTCCAGCCTCTGAAAAGTAAATGTGGCGAAGCAATGGAGCCCAGCATTATTGAAGAGCTACATTCTTTGCTTTGGCCTTGGGTATTTATGGTGGAGAAAAGTTTTCAGTTTCATGCTGCAGGCATTTATAAAGGCCAAAGAGTTTTGAAGATTGAGCTGTTAGGAGTCACGTAGCAGAACACGTTTAAAAAGGGATGAGTACAATTCCCTGTTTTCGTATGAAAAGCTCAGCACACAAGCTGAAACAATCATACCAGGGAAGGAACTGCAGTGCTGAGCTTTTGGGGAAAGAGATATGTCATGATATCCCAATTCTCCAAATAGTTTTGCACATTTCTAGGTTCCCTTTTCTCCAACTGCTTGTCTGCATAGGCATTACTTCTACATTTGAGCAGAAAATAATGTCTTTTAAGAAAAGAAGAAAGGCCCAAGAGAATAGTAAGAAATTAAATAGATTTTTCTATTTAAAATAAATGTAATTTTGCCTGGCAGGTAGGGAGCTCCTTCTCTTCCTCTCCCTTACGCAACTATATTATGCAATTTGCTATAACTTCTCTAAATCTCTGTATCTCTTTCACTTGGTAATTTGCAGCCAGAAAAGTATCCCATATCTCAAACTGGCATGTGTGGTGGTTACTGTGTATTTTCATGACCTCTCCTCACCTCTTGCTACCCTGCTGCTTGATATAACAGCATAGGAAAATTTGAAATGGAATGGGAGAAAGACTGGATGTCTATACGAACTCTTATACCTCTTAAAGAACCATAAAGTCATATAATGGTGAGGGTTGGATTTGCTTTATCAAACTGCACATCTAGAACTTACACTCATTACAGAGATTTTTTAACTATTATGTAGGTCATTGGACACTCTTCTGTTGCTTGTGTGTCACAAAATGAAATGCGATGCAAAAAAGATGAACCAAGAATGCAGAACTCAAAGTCAAACCATTGCATTTGCAAGTATGAATCCATGAAGGATTTTTAATCTTGTTACGCAAGCACCTAATATTATTATCCTAGGCACTATTAAAATCCATGTTCTTGATGGCATAGGCCAAGATTTGAAGAGGTATTAATCTTTGTCTGCACAGTTCTACAGACCCACATTTAGATGCCTGTATTGAGGGTAAGGTTAAGCTTACTTCTTGAGAAGTTATGGGATAAAGAACATCAAATTCTTGGACTACTGACCAGAGCTCAGACCTCCCCATTCCAATTGATTGCCCAAATTTTTAAACTACAGAGTCGTGTTCCCTTTGGTGCTTTCACTTTCTAGCCCAGTGAATCTAGCCCTGAATCATTTTTTGCCTGGTGCATGACTTCAGCAGGAGAAGTGGAGAATACCTCCATCTTCAATCAGGCTGTGGGGTAGAGAATAGTTTAGCTGGGGAGAAATACACACTTGAGTCCCTTCAGGCAGAGAACTCATTCTGTTTCACACACTTTGGACCAATTTCTGACTGCTGGTTGTAGAATAAAACTACACCTTTAAAAGGAAGTGGTGATTACTGCTGGTTTTAGTGACAGGCTAACTGTGCTGGTGGATGTCAGGTGTTCTTAAAGTATGACTGTCATCTTTAACTGCTTAGCTTTCTTTTACAGACAGCCTTAGCAGTGATGCAGGCGCAGAGCTCCTTAGTCTAGTATCTTGACTGAAGCAATATTTGGCATGATAAGCATTAGAACTGTGCTGTTTAGTATTTTCAGTGCTGTTTAATATTTTCATCAGTGCTGTTTAATATTTTCATCAACGACCTGGATGAGGGAACTGAGTGTACCCTCAGCAAGTTTGCTGATGATACTAAACTAGGAGGAGTGGCTGATACACCAGATGGCTGTGCTGCCATTCAGCGAGACCTGGACAGGCTGGAGAGTTGGATGGGGAGAAACTTGATGGAATTCAACAAGGGCAAGTGTAGAGTCCTGCATCTGGGCAAGAACAACCCCATGGACCAGTACAGGTTGGGGGTTGACCTGCTGGAAAGTAGTGAAGGGGAAAGGGACCTGGGGGTCCTGGTGGATGGGAGGATGACCATGAGCCAGCAATATGCCCTTGTGGCCAAGAAGGTCAATGGCATCCTTGGGTGCATTAGAAAGGGTGTGATTAGTAGGTCAAGAGAGATTCTCCCCCTCTATTCTGCCTTGGTGAGGCCGCATCTGGAATATTGTGTCCAGTTCTGGGCCCCTCAGTTCAAGAAGGACAGGGAATTGCTTGAAAGAGTCCAGCGCAGAGCCACAAAGATGATTAAGGGAGCGGAACATCACCCTTATGAGGAGAGGCTGGGGGACCTGGGTCTCTTTAGCTTGGAGGAGACTGAGGGGTGACCTCATCAATGTTTACAAATATGTAAAGGGTGAGTGTCAGGATGATGGAGCTAGGTTCTTTTCAGTGATGTCCAGTGATAGGACAAGGGGCAATGGGTGTAAACTGGAGCATAGGAGGTTCCATGTGAACATCAGGAGAAACTTCTTTACTGTGAGAGTGACAGAGCACTGGAACAGGTTGCCCAGGGGGGTTGTGGAGTCTCCTACGTTGGAGATATTCAAGGCCCGCCTGGACAAGTTCCTGTGTGATGTACTCTTAAGTTACCCTGCTCTCGCAGGGGGGTTGGAGTAGATGATCTTTCGAGGTCCCTTCCAACCCTCAGGATTCTGTGATCCTGTGTTTCTGTGAAAATTTCATATAGAAACATGGAAGTGCCTATTGAACAGAGACATCTTTCCCAGGTAGGCAGCATTAAAGCAGAGGGGTTTTTAAACTTAAAAGCTTAAATTCCTTCCACATTTCTCTTTAGGAGTCAAGTTGTTGGAATTCTGTACAATGCCTACATGACAATCTGGTCCATAGTCAAAATAATCAAGTTCAGAGATATGGTAAAAGGTTACGAACAGGAGTGAACAGGGTGCTCACGATCAATCATGAACAGAAAAGAATATCCCACTGGGACTTCCTCACTTCATGATTGCAACTTTCAAATTCCCTTATCGAAAGTCAGGGCATGAGAGCCCTATTTGCTTCCAAACTTGCATATTTCAGTTCACATTTACTGTTTTCCCAGTAGGCCACTAGGTGTTATTCTGTAAGAGCAAGTGGGGGTTTTGTCCTTTTCTTTTTTTAATACAGAATTTTCAATTGGTAGCTTTAATCAAGATGATGTGTAAGTCATGCTTTACATACAGTTCAACCAGTTCTGCTTCTCCAGTTCCCATGGCACTCTGGAAGTGCTCATAACCTCAGTTGATTGGTTATACTTGCTTTGATTTTGTTTTGCAGTTTAAACCAAGGACTTGGCCCCTTATATTTTTTAATAAGAATATATTTTTTCCTCTTGGTACTGATTGCCATTGAAATGCTGACAGTTATGTGATTGGCTCCCTCTGGAGCAGATACCACAGATGCATCATGGATCACTGGTCAGAGAGCCTAGAAACAGCAGCAAATTCAGTCTCTCCCCCCTCCCCATCAACTTTGTACATCAGCACTGCTTTGCAATCCATCTCAGCTGGCATGGAGTGCCAGAATACAGCACTGGGCAGAGTATGGAGAAGGAGACACAGATTTGTTTCCAGGCTTGCATCTTCTAGTTCACATTTTGTCATGCTTATGTTACATTGCCAGGTGTAACTCTGGCAGCTGTAAGAACAGTCATTTTCCTTCACTGAAACTGCCTATAAAAGCCTCTGTTTCAGTAATGATTTGTTATACATTACAAACACCTGCAGCACATGGGAATTAATATCACTAAAGTATAGGGATCAAAGATATTACACCTTTTTTTCTTTAATTAAATGATCATTTACTTCTGACAGACCTCGATGTTTTTGACAAATAGTATTTGAATCTGATTGAAGGTATGGTTACGCCTTTCTAAAAACACTGCAGTCAAAGAATGATATTACTACCATGCTCCTGTTGTGAGGAACACTGATTGACTGCTTAGTTCTACTGCTAATTATAAATATTAAAATATATTCAATAATTAATTAAGACACTATTCCCCACCTCACTATGAGCACTGGCTACTGTTTGTTGACTAATCAACACCAACATATGGTATTTTCATATTATATCTGGTAAATCATAATACCACATTTAATGTATCAGTAAGACAACACACTTAAGCTTTTATTGCATGCTTGGAAAGGAAGTGCTAACTCCGTATGCTTACACAGGAATGGGAGAATTTCCTGCATATGTAACAACTGAATCTTACTGAAGAACAGACCACAAATTTGCACTGTACCATTAAAGGGCCCAGTTTTGCCTTTCAGTTTTCTCTTTCTGTCACCTCTCTGTAAAACTACATTGATTTAATTTGCTTTCTTTAGAATTTCTGTTGATAGTAAAATTAGTGTGCAAATTCCCTATCAGTTGTATATATTAATATAATTCCCTCTCAAATACATCTCATTGAAATTAGCACTGGTAAAAGGTGAGATACATATTCATACAGTTATTTACATAAATCCCATTCAGCTTTATGCATCCTAAGCTTTAATGCAAAGTATCTACTACTGCAGGTAATTTTAGCACAAGCAAAACAGCATATAAGTGACATCTGACTTCCCAAAGATTGAATGTCTTTTAATAAATAGACTATTTGAAGACAAAAGGAATCTATAGAAATTCCATTTTTGACATAGTAATTGCTCTGAATAAAGTTTTAATATTCTTCATATTTTAACTTTTCCACTTAGTGCAACCTAGTTTTGAGTTTCCGAGGAAGTTACTGGTCAAAGTTTATCACCTTATACCATGCACCAATCCAATATCATTTTAAACCTTATGAATTAGATATTTTCTTGCAATACTAACATTGGCAGACCATCTCTATATTGCCTTGCAACTGAATTCAACTGCATTTTCAAAAATATTGGTAATGTATTTTTTTCCTTCAGGGAAATGAGTGTCTTCACAATCAAAAATTAAAAGCAGTGGTGCATTTCTCCAATGAATCATACACAATTGATTCTTTGCAAGTTATGTAAGTTGTGCATGACACCTATTTTATGATACAGTATAAGATTGTATATTAATGTTAATAAATGAAAATTTTCAACAAGACCTATAGTATGAAGCAATTTATAAGATAGTGTACATGTTACACCACACAGTAAAGTTTATAAAAGTAAGTATATACTGGGAATTGATCTATGCAGCACAACATTTTTATTAGTTCTAGTGACAAAAATATCTTTAAAATCAGTTGCGATATGCATATTGATCTGCAGATTATTTACCTGGATTTTAGAATGCTGACTATAATAAAAGTCATTAGGTCGTTATCTATACAGGTTTAGGGAATTAAGGCATCATCCATTCCTTGTCATGAAAGACATTTGCTACTAAAAATATAAATTGAAATCTACTATGTGCAGGTGCAGATTCTACTTAGCAATGCAGCTCTGTGTAAGTGATGTTTTCCCCAGTAAACAGAGGAGATGCAAGGTCATGGAACAGGCAGTGGCACATACCTCTCATAAAATTATGCTCCACTGTATAGACTTGCAATTTTTATATTTCCCTTAGCATAACACAGCAACACATTTTGACTTATAGCAGTCTCTATTTTTCACAATTTTCCAGTTAATGAAAGTAATGTTTAAATACTCTGAAGTTAGATTATTAACTTCTACAAAATAGAAACAGATGTGCGTCTTAGTATGCCATTAAATTTATGATTTACATAGTATTCTTGAATACAGCTGAGCAGAGGCCAATGATTCTAATTTGCTCTAGATTTACAATAACCTGATCTGGTTTTTGTAAGTACTGAAACACTTTAAACAAAATTAGAAAGCCATTGTGCTTTGTGTGATTAAAGATGCAATTCCCTTTGGGGTAATGAGAAGAGTCAGAACATGTTTCTTTCTTTATGGATGTTTCTATTATAAACATGAGTACCATATATTATGTATTTTTGTTACTATTTCCTTGGTTTTAATTATAAAATAAACCGATTGAGTTGTACTGGAGTTACACTGAAACAATGCCAAAATCTAGCTAAAGAATTCACAGAGGTTCATAAAAATCCTTAAAATTCTTGCATGGGTCTTAAGGTCTTTTTAGAAAAATACTAGTTCCTTACAGTTTTTAGAGACCAAAGGCTCTCTCTCATATAAAACTACACAATTTAAAGATCCATTTAAAAAGCTAACACAATTAAACTATGTTAATGCACAAAAATGTACAGGACAAAGGTTTAGTGGCATCATAGCAATTTACATCTGGAGATAGATTTACTGTATCTAATGGTGGAACTGACGACTAGAATGAGTGTTACAGTTTAAAACATGGTGTATCTGTGGGTAGAGATCAAGTTGTGTAGTTGCTTCATTAAATACTGATCATTTTCTTTTTTTGTGATTCCGTCAAATATAAGCAAGTGATGCGCAAGAGGAATACCGTATATATGAGTATTTAAGGCCTAATTCAAAGATTCTGAAAATCAGAAATTAGGCTTATAAAGATGTATGGATTCAGGGTTAGCTAGACATAAGGTATTTCTGAATTCTAATCTATGACTCTAAAACTGATTTCTTTTGTGACTAAAATATGTGTCATTTAGCATTGTCATTCACTTTTCACATGGAAAGGTGACATAACAATGAAGTGTAAGCATCTGTTTCCCAGGGACTTTGTATAATAATTTTTAAGGCTACCTCAACTATTCTTTGCATATTGCCCCCCAAAATCAAATAGATTTTATGAACATTTGTCATGGTTTAAGCTGAACTGAGGTCAATGTTGAAGTACTGAACCAGGCCTTTAATTTACTTAGTACCCAGAATGTAATATTATTATGTAATATATTATAGTATTCATGTGCTATTTTACATAATGCAATGAAGATAATATAGGCTGAATATTATATATTCATGTTTAACCATACTACAATATATGTATTTATATTTATCTTTACCTCTGATGAAATGTTTAATATTATTAATCCTTTCATTTTAATTATATATAATTAACTATCATTAGAACGGGAGCATTACCTTTTAATAAAAATTTAATCATGCATTTACTCAAGCACGGGATCAAAATGCTACACACAGATGGGATGTCTTAAAAGTGATTGAATACATTCAATTTATTTGTTCATTCACTCTTTCAGTGCACTTAGAGATTGCCATTTGTGCTTCACTTAAGAGATCTCCAAGGGTAAGCTCCCACATTCCTACCATGTTCTTTGACTTGGTATTGCAGTGCAAGACACTCATATAGACTGAGCCACAATCATAGCTCTCAGTCTGTATCATGCTCCAAATTCAGCTTTCAGTTCTACCAGTGCACCCCTGATAGCTATAGCATATGGTCTGCTACAGGTATTTTTGCATTTGGCAGTGAGTTTGTGTAATGCAGTGCCAGTAGAATTTTTGACCCAGGCAGACCTATGTGCACATATTTCATGTGCAAAGGATCAGGATCACTATGAACTTTTGTTAGGGAATCTGACAATGGCAAGTAAAATGAAAAAAATGTTAGGACAAAAATTTTCTGTCACATATTGATGCTGAAGTGCATGTAACTGGACTAGTTTTATGGTTTCATCTGAACTTTCCAGGAAGTTTTTCTATTAAACACATAGTTACCCATACAAGAGACATTAGGCTGACAACAAGAGATTAGCAAACATAGCAACTAACTCAAGTTTAAGTTGTATCTAGGGAAGAACTAATGTTAGAGAATTGTTTGTTTCCTTCTTGAAAAAAATAATAGGATATGGATGAATTATTGGTAGGAATGAATAGCATCAGGACACTGGAGCCTCATGCTTAGTTTTCACGTGTAACTTAACATAATCTGAACCTCCACTTCTGCAAATGCACAGGTTTACATGAGCAAACTCTTGCTGAACCAAGGTTATATCCCCAGTCCTACAAACACATATACCTGTTAAATCTCATCAGCAAAATTATCTTTGAAATCACAGATACACGAAATGTGTCATCTTATGTCTTGTATTAAAATTGATGTTGAGCTTCAGAGAAGCAGGTTTTAATTGTCCCAGTAAATTCATACTAACTCAGAGTCCCAGAGTATGGCATTGTGTTTGCAACAAACTTGTTCGAGGAGCCCTGTGTGGTTAACTTGGAGAGTGGAGGTAAAAACTGTAGATGAGAATTCCATATGTCTGAGGCAAAGCACCTGAAAGGAAAACTCACATTTTAATGACAGAGCATGGGATGCCCATTATAGAAATATATTGTATTGATAAAAAGGGAAAACACCTGGTCAGCAAAGGTTTTGTAATATTTTTTTCATACTAGCTACTTTAAAGTTTTATTAAGCTGTCGGAAGACTTTGGTTCATTATGAACACTCTGTTTCTTAAAGATGCTCGGTGAGTCTGGATGCACTTAGCATAATTTATTTTCCAATTGACTCTGAGTTGCCCAGACCTACTTCTATTGAAGTCAACTTTTTTTGTTTTTTTCCGAAGAGAATTAAATCAAGTTTAATTTTTCTTCAAAAAGAGACTTAGTTAGATTTCTTAATTGCCAATTTTCTTCAAACAATTACTGCATGAGAACTTTTTTTAATAAATGGAAATCCAATAAATGTTGTGATTCCTTACATTAAAGCCCACTCTAAGACTATTTGTCTGGTGTAATTACTCAGCAACTCGGAATAAGTGGGAATTTCAGAATTATATTTATATTGGTTTTCAATTCTTGTAATGTGATTTTAAATTACCTTATCCCAAAATACATTTAAATCTCAAAGGGGACTGTATTTTAAATGTTTTTGTGGCTGGAAGACTTCATACACTAAAAAAAAATTAACTAAAAATACAGGGGACTCTTTTTTGCTGTTTTCTTTGTATTTCCTAGAGCCATATTAATATCAACACAGGTAAGACAATTCAGCAAACTTTAGCAGGATAAGTTGTCCAATTTGCAATGGCTCTTTTGTTGAGTAATAAGGCTGTGTAGGGAAGAGCAGATTTTGACTATCCAGTTCCTGCCATTCTGATCACTCTCAGTTGCATCAGACTCAGGTCAGAAAGTTGTAAGTGTCTAAAATACACAGACTGCCTGTTTTCAGAAGATACCAAAATGGAGATTCTAGTAAAAATCTGTATGGGAACTTTCTTTTTAGACCAAACATTTTTTACTTATGCAGAACTGGTCTTTGTTGAAGAGCTTCTGTCTTTATTATTTAATTTCTTTGTGTAGCTTACAGTCAACATGATCCCGTTGAGTTCTTTATTTAATATATTTCAGAGCACAGGACACCTGCTGACTTCTTTAATAACGAGTTGTCCTCAGTTGGCTTATATGTGAAAACCCTTGTGAAAACTGTGCAGCAGAGGCAAGTAAAGAATAACCTTAGACATTAAGACTGATTCTATTAAAAAAATAAAATAAAACTATGTCCAGGCTCCACACCCGAAGTCCCTAAAATAAATTTGCAAGGGCTTTTCACAGCATGGAATCCAGGAGGACTTTTTTTTTTAATTGAATTCTGTTCTGTGTAAGTGCGGCTCAGTGGAATTCAATTGCCATGTGGGCTCCCAGGGAAGAAATACATGTTAAGTATTTTTATTTCTAATGTCTTGGATCTAGTTTCTTAAGTATTATTTAGATTTGACTGTGGACAGAGTTGCTAGTGTTTACCTTAATACAGTGCCTTTTGTTGGAGAGGGGACTCTAAAAATGAACTAGGTAAAGCAGATAAATTTAACCATGAATAAATTCTGGGGCTTTGTATTGTATTAACAAGGCTCAAACTCTTACTTCTTTCTAGAAACCCTATGAATTTGGTGAAAAATCTCCATATTTCCAATTCAATCCCTCCCCCTTTAATATATTTTTCCTATTTGTTGGAAGCCTTTTGCATACCTTATTAGGATAAGTATGGGAAATACTGTTACAGATGATTCAAGGAAGCCCTACAATCTCAGTTCTGCAGTTCTTAACTAAGGGAAGAAACCCTACTAAGATCAATGAGTCCTTCTTCTGCTCTAAGTGGATGGTAACTAACACAAAGAAAACAGACTTAGACTAATTAGTTTATCGTAATTAGCTTTATTCTGCACTCTTTCACATCGTTTCTCCCATAATTCTTTCACTTCTGTTGAAACACATTATTTTACTACCACCCACAAAACTGAAGTAATTAATAAAAAGTATCTCACAAATGAAAAATATACTCAGCCACTGTTAGCTCACACTCAGATTGTTTATCTTAGTCAAAAGAATCTTTAAAAAATGGTTTTGCATTAAAACTGTAAAGAAAACTGTTGTCTGATAAAGCAAACAGTTAAAACAGAGAACTGTTTTATTTTAGTTTTCAATGTTAATCCTTTATTTCAGATGAAGAAATACTCTGAACCAGAGGTTCAGCCTTATTATCTCATGTTACAATCAATAAATTAAGCAACCTTTATTGACACTTGGTGTTGTGTGAAGGATTCTCACCTGGTAAAGGAACTTGTACTCTCATCTTGGATTCTGTCACAAAATTTGGACTTAATACAAAATATGCCCAAATCTGGTTTAGAAAACAGACTCTGCACTGCAGGTACTTAAATCTGCTTCCCTTTTCTCTATGAGAAAATGTCTCATTTTACTTTATTGTCTACTATATATAGTCCATAATATATCATCATTATACCCATCTCTCTATATTCTATATTACACATTATCTAATGCCTATTTGTATTATATTGTCGAAGAATTTTTAAGTCTTTGGTTAATATAATTATTATTTTTAATTGTGTACTTTTAATAGATAAGATTGTATAAAGTTTATTAATGCTTTTGATAAGTTTGTCCAGAAATTAGGATATGGTAGAGAGATATGTCTTAAAGTTCTTACCACATAACAGGCACTGCTGATAGTTTTGTAAATATGTTTTAATTGTTGCTTCATGGAACTGAGACAAATCAACAGCAAATCTACAGGATGATAACGACCAGGACAGCCTATGCATATGATTATTAAAGGTTTCAAATCACGACTGATACTGGACAACATACAGAGCAAATCGCAAACCCAACCCAAAGAACTTATGTAGTTATACCTCCTTTTGAAATTGCACAAGGTTTACTTTTTAGTCTTGATGTTGCTCAAATGTCATGGGAAGGGGCAGGGGAGTGGTGATGATACCAAAGCCAAACCCAACAGAAATCTCCCAAGCTGAAGCTTATCAACCAGTACAGTTTCAGTGCGTGATGCAAGAACAGGTCCAAAGGGCAACTGCAATCCAAGAAAAAGATGCTGGATGGATTTAGGTCTGGGAAATAACAGAGGCAAAAATACTTGTGAACACATACTGGCTAAGGATTTGGTTGGGATTCAGGTCTGATTTCACACCAGCTAGGAGTAGAAGTTGTGCAGGCTACTGCAGCTGCCTAGACTGTGAGGCAGGGCAGGCATTTGAGCCTTGCCCTTCTCTGCAGCTCATTGCAGCTAACTTCTTCAGGAGGAAGACTGTACTCTCCAAAGATTTTTGTCATACTTCATCTGCCTTTTATTTTATTATAAATCTGTATTGTGCAGCTAATATGTTGCCAAGCAGATAAAATGATATATATTTTTCACTTCATCTCATGTCTGTTCTTCCTGTGATCCATAAGGTTATTTTGTAGCACACGAGGGAAAAAATACTTATGTTGTCTAATTCAATCTAAATAAAATGTTAAAAGGTGACAATCTCTTTAAACCTTACTGATCATTACTTACAAAACTATATTTTCAAATTGTGAAAACAAATGCTTTGACCTTGTGAGCTATGGGAATGTTTAAAAAACAAATCTGCTATGTTTTTTGGCTAATAGTTGTGATTTGCATAGTTGAACCTTGAATGAAACCATAAATAGCTGCAGAATCCAGCTTGGCATGATGCCCAGCAATGTTAGGGTGCCAGACAAAAAATCAGGTCAACCACTTACCAAGTAAGTCATTCTGTCTCAACAAGGTGATGTCTAACAAAGAAGCTACAAGGCTGAAGACAGATAACATATTCAGCTGCTGTTCAGAAAGACAAGAACTTTTCTACTACTTGTAACCAGTACACCAAGTGAACTCCCTCTTGTAAAAAAGAGGAAAGCCCATCAATAGTTTTTGCTAATTAAGATGAATATTATTCCTGTGAAATGAAACAAAAAATTCTGTGTAACCAGAATCCCCAAAGAGATCTATAATCTAAAAGAATAATTGCAGAGTTTTAATTGAGAAGAAAGTGAGAACTATTTTTTGTCATTTTCATTTTTTAGCTGTGATGCTCTTCCACTTATGTTAGTAGATCTTTTATATTCTCAGTTTATCTAGAATGACTTTCTATATATTAAAAGTTGTGGAACTACAACTTCATGAGAAAATGGTTATATATGTAACAAAACACTACCACTAAATGTTACATACTTAGGCATAATTTGAGGTAACAGATCATTTATTAACATATATAGAAAAAATCCATTTTTATATTAAAATCTAGTTGTTGCAACTGTTCATAGTAATGCACATTTAATCTTCATTCATTAAGCACAGCTAGAGTTAGAAATGACAAGGAAAGTGCATTTTCTCTAAGTGATATTAATTTTATTCAATAATTTATTTTCTTCCCTGCTCATAGAATTATAGAATAGTGAGGGTTGGAAAGGACCTTAGGATCATCTACTTCCAACCCCCCTGCCATAAGCAGGGACACCTCACACTAAACCATGCCACCCAAGGCTCTGTCCAAACTGGCCTTGAACACTGCCAAGGATGGAGCATTCACAACTTCCTTGGGCAACCCATTCCAGTGCCTCACCACTCTTAACAGTAAAGAATTTCTTCCTTATATCCAATTTAAACCTCCCCTGTTTTACCCCGTGTCCTATCACTACAGTACCTAATGAAGANACACTGCCAAGAGCATTCACAACTTCCTTGGGCAACCCATTCCAGTGCCTCACCACTCTTAACAGTAAAGAATTTCTTCCTTATATCCAATTTAAACCTCCCCTGTTTTACCCCGTGTCCTATCACTACAGTACCTAATGAAGAGTCCCTCCCCAGCATCCCTGTAGACCCCCTTCAGATACTGGAAGGCTGCTGTGAGGTCTCCACGCAGCCTTCTCTTCCCCAGGCTGAACAGTCCCGACTTTCTCAGCCTGTCTTCATATGGGAGGTGCTCCAGTTCCCTGATCATCCTCGTGGGCCTCCTCTGGACTTGTTCCAACAGCTCCATGTCCTTTTGATGTTGAGGACACCAGAACTGCACACAATACTGCAGGTGAGGTCTCACGAGAGCAGAGTAGAAGGGCAGGATCACCTCCTTCGGACCTGCTGGTCATACTCCTTTTGATGCAGCCCAGGATACGGTTGCTTTCTGGGCTGCAAGTGCACACTGAAGCTAGCTCATGTTCATTTTCTCATTGACCACCACCCCCAAGTCCTTCTCCACAGGGCTGCTCTGAA
>NDXB01000702.1:0-31833 GCA_002631895.1 Agapornis roseicollis
TTTTTTTTTTTTTTTTTTTTTTTTTTTGCAACAGCATCCTCTTATGTTGCTGCTCAGTATTTTTTCCATGCTGCACTATCTCCCCCAGGTTCCTTTCTGCAGTATTGCTGCTGCATGTTTAATTTCTCCTGCAAGAGAGGGGCCCATGCTGCTGTGGCTTCAGCCATCTCAATGACACGGGGCTTCAGCAGCTATTGTCAACGCAGCAAGAAGCTCTTCTGGGGTGACCCATCCCAGCAGCCTAGGGTAAAATGGAGGTCTCCCTGCAGAGCTAAATCCCAGTCTGGAGAAATTGCTTAGATAAAGATGCAGTTTAAGACAGCTGGATGAGAGGAGATGACACTTAAAGCACTGCTCTTTATCTGAGCCTTTACTGAATATTCTCTTACCGCTATCAACCCACTTCTGTGGTGTTTATCAAGGTCCTTCGCACTCATTTACCTTCTATGCTTCTATGATTAAGGCGGCCACATGTTCCTATTCCCAAAGTTTTTAAAACAAAGTCCAAACCAGCACAAAACACTTCCCAATTCCAGGATGTTACAGCAAGACATGACCCATGCAGTCAGAGCCCAGCTTGAGATAGAGACAGGCCACAGAAAAGAGAGTAATGCAGCACACAGCCTGGAGCTCGCACTACCTCGAGATCCACTGTCCCATCTCTTTGCAAACACACATGCATTCATCCTAAATCAATTGCAGGAAAGAGGAAATTATAAGTATGATTACTCCTGAACGGGGGGAATGTTTAATCCAAAAGCTAATGTGCACTTTGATCCAATATTAATGAACCAGCACCTGGTTGTATATCGTCCCCAGCTTCAAAAGAGGGGAAGTCTTAATCAAACACTAATGTGTATCATAATTTGTAACACAGTCTAAAACATCAAAGACAAGAGCATCTATGAATGCACTAGTTTTTCAGATGAAAGTGTTTTCTCCCAGGAGAAGCATTATCCCCAGCAGAACAGCAGATCCGAGAGGCTGTTAGGCAGTAAATAGGTTTCAGTGAGAAGGGGGCTGTGTGAGGCAAGCTTTGGGCGATTTCTGCAGCACCTGCTTCATAAGGGCATCTTTGCTGCCCCTTATCTCACAGCATCATGGCTTTTGTCCCCTTCCTCACAGAGGAAGGCTCCAAGCAGCCTCAGAACTACCTTGGTGATGTGCATGGAGCAGGCAGAACTGCTCTCCCGAGAGCCCAACCTGCTCAGGGAAAGCTGAGACACTTTGCTTTACCCCTCCCCGCCCCAGCACCCTGCTCATGAAGCAGAAGATCTGGGCTCAGTGCTACAAGCTGGGACATGCTTCTATTCACTGTGAACCCAAAAGAGCCCCTGGCAGGTAAATGGAATTGTGGGATGATGCTGGAGGGGAAATGTGCAGCACTCACACTTCAGCTTCTCAAGTCTGTGCCATTTATAAGTTAAAAAAGCCTCTGCAGAATACAAAACTTCCTTTGCTTCCAAATAACTCTGCTCCTACTTGGCAGTCAACACAATTCCTTTGTTTCTATCCCAGATCCATAGGTATGAGAGACACCATGGAGGTGCTAGCCTTGCTGTATTCAATACACAGCAAACCCTGGGGTGCTGCTCAGAGCTGACAAGCAGCCCCAACCATGGGAAACTCCAAGGATGCTTCCCACCACACCAGGTCCTGAATATGTGTCATATCCTGCCAAGAATGCAGAGGGGTACAAGGCTCACCTTCATCACTTGCTGGGCCAGGACAGGATGGCTAGATAGATCCTGGCTTAGGAGCACGGTGGCAATCTGCTCACAGTATTGCAGGGCCTGGGCTGGGAGTCCATAGTCAACCAAGAGAGAGGCATAGAGGAGCTTGTATACCTTGTGAGAAGGAAACAGAGGGTAGCAGATGCTCCCAGGCATGGGCAGTCTCTGCCATGGCATATCATCCCAGCATGACTCAGCATCACAGTTCTCATCATCTGCAACTTGGCATCCCTATGCGGCCATCCTGCCTCATCTAGATCCCCAAACCACAGCATTGTCACAAGGCCAGCCCAGCTCAGAGACAGCAAATGGGCAGTGGGGGAAAGACACCAGCCCACCATCTTCATTTACTCACTTGATCTGTGCAGTGCCTGAGATAGCAGCAGATTTATTTGCAATATGAAAAGCCTATCCATTACCCACCCCAGAGAGCAGGAAAGCAACCAGACCTGAGCAAGCATTGATCAACCCACATCATGACCCAAATTCTGGAGGAACCTCTTGGCCAGGGCACCAGAAAGGAGACAAGTCTTGAAAAGCAGCCTGAATTCCTGGCTTCAGAGGGATGGATGCACGTTTTGGGGCAGGTCTGAGCTGCTGCATCAGTGTTTGTGAATCTCCACTACCTGGAAGGGGAGCAGGAAGAACTCGGGCTGCCGCAGCCGCTGGCAGTACTCAAAGATTTCCGTCCGCTGGATGGCCTCCATTCTGGCAAACTGGGCAAACTCCTGCCTGCAGAGGAGAGGGACAGGTTCAACAAGCAGGAGCAGAGCTCTCTTCCCAGGCAGCCCCACAGATTCACAGCTCCTCCATTTGTGCCAGCCTGCAGCTGGAGGAGCCCAAAGCAGAGTTCACGTTAAGAGCAGTAAACCCACAAACAGGGATTGGTTTTGCAAAAAAGTGAGATCCCGGGGATGGGGAGAAGGTGGGACATGTCCCTTGGGTGAAAGCACTGCATCCTGGCTCCCTCACCGGTGGCTGCTGCCCAGCAGAACCATGCGATCTGCCTTCACTCCAAAGTAACCAAAGGGGATATCTGCCATCAGGTAGCAGAAATGAGCTGCTTCAACTGATCCCTTGCCAGCTGGATGGGAGATAAAAAGACAAACAGTCCTGAGGGGTCACAGTGTCATCAGCATTTCTTTCAGGCCCCCAGTCTCACTGAAAACCCAATCCCAAACACCCCACTTTTCTTCCCTGTTCAGGCAGACCTGGATCCCTCCCTTCTCCCTGCTTTTCATTTGTATTTCCCAATTGATGGTTTCTGCACCTAGGAGGAGTTTCATTTCAGTGATAGAAACAGGGGAGCCTGACCAGGCACCAGCTCCAGCTTCAGCTATGTAGGACGTCATTATTAGCATGAAATCCTTGAGAGTTCCCACCATCAGGAGTACATCTCAGTCCCTGCAGTTATATATGGCCTCCCCAGATCCAGTGATTCCAGTCATCTCCAAAAGAGCAGTTAATGGATATACCTGAGCCTGACTTATCTGCCAGAACAAAGGGCAGTGGGATCCATTAACAGCTCATCCCTGCTATTGCACAGGTACAGGAATGCACACTTCATCTCAGCACCAATGCACATCCATGCCAGCATGGACATGCATGCACAGCAACATTGCAGGTGCCCACACACTACCACAAGACAGCAGGAACATAACTGCTCACAACAGCCTGGGCTCACCCAAAGTGTCTCCCATAGTGACAATGGCTCGGTGGTTCAGTTCCGTGTCTCCAACCTTGTTGGACAGCAGCACAGCCAGATGAGGTCTCCAGTCTCCCCACGTGCCATCTCCACAGCACTGGAGGGAAACAAGAGGGGAGTGAAGGTGAACAGAGATGGTCACCACAAGGTGGATGTCATAGGCAGGTCACAGCATAGGGTACACAGGCTGGGGCCAGCCTTTTGTTCACAGACCAGCGCTGCCTGAGGAATTCTTCCTGACATGAGCTGGAAGAGGGTTTGCAGGGGGTCATTGGTGACCAGCGTGCTGGTGAACCTGCGAGGAGACAACAGAGATAGGGCTGCTGTGCTGGGACCCCAAACCCTCATTTACCTTCAAGGGCATGACCCAAATGCCCTGGGAAAGCAGTGTCCTGAGGGGCTTCCTGGAGAAGGGGGAAAGGATCAACAGCCCACCAAGCTCATTATCTGCATTACCTTCCAAGCAGGCAAGTCCCCAGGGCAACACTGGATAAAACCTCTGTATAAGGATTCAGTTTGCACAAGACAGAAAATGTCTGCTTAACTCTCCCTGAAGAGATCAACCCGATCCAGACTAAGTACATTAATTCCACCAGAAAACATTTATATGAATGGGACGAACAGCTCAGACTAGGCTGGATCACGGTGAAGATAGCTCAGCTCTCCCTATCCCAATGGCTTCTACTAGAGCAGCAACGGCAAAACCAAAGACTCAGAATAAATCCACCCTACATCTCCAGGAAATGCTTTTCCTTCTGCTTTCCAGCTCCCACTTGGTTTCTCCCATCCATTAGGAAGCCTATCAGAAAGGATGCCCTGTCCCCACTTTGCCCCCTCTGAAATGGTCGACTGAAATCAGTGATTTTTTTAATTCAGTGCACTGAGGCTAAAGGTACCCAGAGGGACAACAGGTTTGGCAAAGTGAGTCACAGAACATTGTACCTTACTTTAGCTTCTGCAACTTACCCAGAGAGCACCCAGCTGTAGGTCCGAGGGTCCATCTTGCTGGAGAGGAAGAGGGCATGCCCCCAAAGATGGTTTCTCATGGCCCAGACTAGAGCATCCTGCAGACAAGGTAGAAACATAAAAGGGATTGCATTAACTCTGCTCCCCTGCCTTCCTCTGTTGCTCACCCAGCTCAGAAAAGAGCTCCGATAACTGCTCTGGCTTTAACTAGTACCCTCCAAAAGACTCTTCTGAATTCACAGAAGCCCCTTTATCTTTCTACCACAGCAAGAACTGGGACCTTCATAGCAGTGTTGTTTTTACTGGATTTCCAGGTCTGTGCTGCCTGTTAACTATCAGTGTCATCACTGAGAGTGATGCATCCATCCCCCCTCTCTCTCTGTGGCCTTAGATACCCCTTGAGATCACATAGCTACAACTAAACCCACAGCAGTACTAGTAAAAGTCTCTACATCTTGTCTTCATTAAAGGCCACATCCCAATTCTCAATGGTAGGGAAATCACTGCCATAAGCCCTGCTGTACAAACACAACTTGAAGGGTTGATCTCACAATCACAAGGCACCTCTTCACCAGCCTTCCCTTTAAAACCTGTCTGATGAGGCCAAAGGGACCAAGAAAAAAAGCCTTTTGTCCTGGATCCCACTCACCACTTACTTTCTTCCTGCCATAGTAGAGGAGCTTGGTGAACTTCTCCACTATTTGTGCCTGTGTCTCCACAACGGGAGGGATGTCCCCTGTGATGAGGTCCAGTGTCCCCGTCTGACGTGACATCCATTCATCATCTGTCAGGCCTATCAGGTTTGCTGCAGGATTTTGCCTCTTGTACTTCTGGCGCCTACAGTCTTCCATCAGCAGCTCAGCTGTGTCTGAGCCCACCATGGACTGCAAAAGGGAAGGGGAGCAGTGAGACTGCCTCACAAGTAAAGGCTGATTGCACTTCCAGTCCAACACCCTTACATTTGTACCCTCATCCCGGCACACCTTCCTAACAAGACCAGCCCTGGCCACCAGCACACACTTCTGGAGGGCAAAAGATTCAGCACAACTAGCAAGACCTTCACAAGACTTGGTCTGAAGCCACAGATTAGATTGGGTGGATTTCATTGGGTTAAGGGAATAATCCCCTTCCAAGCATAAGCACTGGCTACTATAGCATTGGGTTGCTGGTAGTTCACGAGGATTAAAAGCAATCACAGAAAAGGGTTTGCTCCAACTATCCAGGCAGTATCAAACTGACTGTGCTATGGGATTGGGTGGGTTTTAAGGTACATCCCCCTAAAACTAGCAACTGGATCAAGAGGTATCTAGGGGGTATAACTTGTCTCACCTCTAAGATCAAAAGTGTCAGCCTCTTCCATGGGACACCTACCCCATTCTGCCGGCAGAGAAGGACCAGGAGTTTCCAGAGAAGACATGAATCTCTGCCTCTCTGTGTTGAGAGATCACAGCTTGTGGCTATCTTCTGCTGGCAAAATGTCATCACATCTACCTTGTGCAGATCTTCCCTACAGCAGCAAAGAGAGGAAGAAACCCAAGGCAGAGGCATCAACAGAAACCCAAGGCATAGCAATCTACGACATGAGACTCAACATGTCCCCAGGTTCACTAATGGGGATGCTAAAGATTCAAAGTGACAGATGGAGATCTCCAGTGCCAATGACCACACATCACATTGGTCACACCAAGCTCAAAAATGCTTAAATGTTATAATAATTATGACTGTGTAGACTTCTGTTTCAGGGACTCAGAGTGCATCTCAAACCCTCTCTCTGCCCTCCTGATATTTTCATCCATTCCTCTACAAAGAACCTCAGTTTTGCTTTGCTGTGTTGCTGTTACAGCCGTGGATGCTCAAGGCTGCAGCAGCAGGCACACATACAGGCAGTATATTTAACTGGCATAGTATAGAGAGAAAGACACGCTTGTGACCATATAATCCCTTTGGGTATGAAACAGAAGCAGAAACCTTTAAGCTATGTGCAAGCCAGACAGAACTGCTCTCTTACAATAAAATAAACAGACTATTGGAAAGAAAGAGTGGCTGAGATCAGCCAGGGTAGAGAGACTGGACATTGAGATGCTGATCCTGACTCAATCACACCCACATATCATACAGAGATTCCCCAAATCTCATTTAGCACAAACGGTAGCTCTAGGTCTTGTACCGAGCTTCTGGGCATAAGCAGGTTTTTAGCTCAGTAAATAGCTTTCCTCCTTCTGCACACTCCTTTTCTCTCCCTTCTTTGGTTGAGTGGCCAGAAGACACACTGGTGTAACCAGTACGGTACAGAAACAACCTGATGCAATACACCATGATTCATCCCCAGGCTCACACTGGATGAAGATGCATACTGAGTCTGCCCTTGCTGTGTTCCTGGGGGACAAAAACTTTAGGAAAAGCTAAATCACAGGCTGACACAGAGCTTTAGACTTCCAAAGAAATCTCCCCAAAATCAGTTTTCTGGGACATGAGTACAAAATAAGGTCAGACATACAAACCACACTGAGCTCACACTCTGAATATTCATAACCACCCCCATCTCCCACAGTCAACCTACACCACAGTAAAGGGGCTGGGTTCCCAGTCTGAACCTAGTCTTGGCCTTTGTAGATATCCTGGTATCATGGGGACATTAAAGCCTGCCTTGAGCCCCTGTCTCCTCACAAAGGAGAGATGCTCCCAGGCCAGTCTTGCCAGCACAGCCTGGAAGCCACAGCTCCTGGACTTGCCTATGCAGCATACCTGGCCAGGGGCCCCGGGAAGGCCTGTAGCTCCTCCAGCTCTTTTGTGCCATGAAGGACAACCTATAACACAAGAGTAAATTCAGCAGCTGGGCTTCAGCAGTCTGACCAGCCACAGCTGGGCTAACTGAAAGTCAATGCTTGTGCCAAGATTCAACAGTGCTGGTGAACCCACTTCTCTGTGATGTTCTAAGATAACCCCAGAGCATAGACCCTAAACCATCACATGGACCCCAGTGCTAAGGTCCAGGAAAAAACTATTGAATGGCATCTCCCCCCTTTGGGAGACGAAAGAGGAGGCTGAGGGCATGGATATGGCTTCTGCATTGAAGCACCTCATAAAGACAAGTAGAATTATCCTCCAAAGAGGTATGGATCGCATCTGTATCTCACTGTGAACAAGTCTCAGATGGCAAGGGTTACCAAACTGAAAGAGCAGGATGCAGGACTCAAAGACTGAAAGCAATGCTCAGGCACAGGCTGACACAATGCAAGGCCTTCATGTGGGCTGGAGAGAAGGTAACTGCAGGGGATAAGAAGGTTGCTAAGGAGGCTATTTGGGTGAGAACAGTGTTTGCATCCCTCAAGGTGAATGGAGTCACTCCAGCAAGAGGACAGAGGGCAGTTTGGGGTGGCAGGCTGTGACATACCTCCAGGCTGTGTAGCTCAACAAGGGCTAGCTGCCCCTTGGTAGGGTGCTGGGGACGCACCAGCACCAGCTGACCTCCTGCTCCAAAGCACACCACTGTGTGTGGCACTGAGAACTTGAGGGGTACCACTGGGGCTGGGGTGAACACCATGGGCCTCCCTGCAATGATACAGAGGCCACTGTGAGTCCCCTCACCCTGACCCCACACCAGCTCCACTATGAAGGACATAACCAGGTCCCAACCTAGTCCTCCAACTTAAGTGACCCTCCACTGAATACCCCCATGCTAGAACTGTCCTCTAAATCAGGAGGCATGCACGGAAGCTCCTGCACCTACCATAGAAGTGCCACTGGGCAATGGATCTGCCCTGCAGCCCTGAAGTCATGACTTGTGCCTGCACAACATCCTCCAGAAAAGGACCAAGCTGCCTAATGCCAGCCATTTATTTCTTTGCTCCCCCATTGTCAGAGGAGGCCAGGGCCCCATCACACCTCACCTGCTTGTGCCAGGCCCCAGGTACCTGAAAGAGCAGGGTCATAGTGGTCAGCACCATCACGGATGTACTGGCTGAGCTCATAGCCGCTGGAGCTGAGCCCTGACTCACGGTACTGCAGGAGCAGGCTGGTCTGGTCTGATGGCTGCAAGGGAAGGAGAAAACACAAACCTGGCTAAGAAACTGGGGACACCGCTGCTTTTCTGCTCCCAGAGCAGTGGGACAGGCTCTGCTGCTCCATGGAAGTGCCTAGCGGAAGAAGCACGGCACAGCCAATTCCCATCTGAGCAGGTCACACCCTTCAGCATCTTAGGTTCATCACAGCACTTCCTCTGATCACACCCAATGGCTTTTATAATAACTGACATGAGCCACCAGTGTAGCCCAATAGCTTTCTTCAAGACAGCCAGCAGATGGGGCTTGAGAACTCCCAAAGTATTGCCCAGGAACAAAACCACAGCAGCTCTGATTTGGCCTCTTCATTTACTCTTGGCAAAACAGTGATCAGGACATAAGTGTGATGGAACAGGACTTGGTGGACAGAGCCAGCAATGATACACAGCTTGCAGCTACCTAGGAAGGATGCAGAAGAGCATCTCACCAAGCCTGGATTTCTGTCCTGTTCTCAGACATGTGCAGGAATGGTGTACAATGCCATGCCTGGTGGAGTGACAGCCCAGCATATGGAGAGTTCACAAATGCCAATAACCCATGATAATAATCCCCAGAGATTGTTAGGCAATGAGTGCAACATAGCAAAGCAGCCCTTTTCTCCTCAGCTTCTTTCCCAGCTGAAGGAGGGACACATGGGTTGCTCCCAAAAATCTCTTTGAGATCCCCAAGTGCTTTGCCATCCACACCTACCCATCTTGAGATTACCTCTTGGGGCTGGCCACCAGCCTCCCCCAAATCACCGCTGTGGGTTTCTCCCCCTGCTATCTCCTTCCTGGCAGCCAAGGTGTAGCTCTCATCATTGGTCTCCTTCCTGCAGGCAGGCAAAAGGAGCCACCCTGAAGGTCAGAGGTCTTGTGACCAGTCACAGACCTGCTGATTTTGCAGCAGATTGTTGTGCCGGGAGATGCCCAGATGGCCCACCCTTACCTGTCTGGCCCCGGGGAGCTTGCAGCCAGGTTGGGGTGGTAACCCTTGTAGTAGTGCTGGTCCTGGTAATCGGTACTCTTGTCATAACACTCCCCCTGTCTCAGGTCTAGAGAGGGAATCAAGATTTAGTATTGCCCATCCAGAGCTGCAAGCCATAATGAAGTTGCAAAAGAAAAGTAATGAGTCAGGCAATTTGCCCTGCACACCCCATTTGCTTCCAAATTAGCCCAACACATTGGAGGTATGATAAAGCCTTGTACGCATTTGCCAACACAGCATGGATGTCCTTTCCTCTTTCCTCCCTTCCCTTTTCTTCAGCTCAGAAACTCCAGAAAGAGGAAAAATGAGGCCTTAGACACCATGATCACAAAGCAACATGAGCACTGAGTTCAGCCTGGAACCAGGAGTGACACAGGGTTTTAACCATGAAGATCAAGATCAAACACACCTTGAGTGCACCCAGTTCCTGCTCACATTTCCCAAATGCAAACTGAGGGCAGTGCTGCATAGGGAGAACAGCACCAATGACCTAGTAGTGAGGGCAGAGGAAAGCCCTGGAGAGGTGCAAGCCCTGGAAGAATCTCCCATTCTGGAGAAAGCATTGCCTCTTCTCCTGCAACAAGCTGCCTCCATCTGCAGACCCAAAGGATAAGCCCCTACCTCTGTCACCCTGCCAAGCCACTGGCTGCCACTGGTAGCTTTGGTAGGTATAATCATCCCCATAGTTGGCTGCTGGATACTGCCAGTGGGGGTCTTCATATCCTTGCCTGAAACACAACACAGCATACTTACTCTGAGAAAGAAAGGGCACCACTGCAGGCTATAGAAAACATTTAGGATTAGAACTAGTCTTTTTGAGGCACAAAATGTGATGGAAATACAGCAAGGTCCCCTGCCCAGGTACCCTGCTCAGCAGCAGAAACTGGTCCAGCATCCTTCCTGGAAGGATCAGCAACAGGTTTAGATACTCGAGCATCCCATTCCATAAGAAAGCTGTGCACTGCAGTTTCAGGCGATGCCCACTTTCAGCTCAATGGTGTGGACTTGTCACGGGGATCAGCTCTGACCCATATTTTAGGAGATATCCCCCAAAAGCACCCTCTCTGCCAAACTCTGGAGCCACCATGTCCATTGCACAGCCCAGCAGGACTCCCTCTGCACTGGAGCCCAGCCAAAGCCACTCAAGCTCTCATATACCTTAGCTCTCACAACTGACAGCGATCTGGTGAGCCCCATGCAACACCCCACTTCCCAGTGTAAGTATCATACAACCTCAGCACAAAACCCTGCATATCCTCACTATAAGTCTCTGAGGGCAATAACTCAGGCAAATCATCCCAAATTTGCTGGAGCACTCAAACCCATTTCTCAGTGCTGAGAGCATCATCTAACCCACATTTTATCCTTCCATCCTCCGCTGTTTCAGCAGCTGAGCTTGCAAGCTGCCTTTAGCTCCTATATACCATTTATATTTTTATTGTTCACCTTGTGCTTTGTAAAAATGAAATTTATTTAATCAAACCTTCAAGAAAAATACACCTCGGGACTGAGATGAAGCCTGTAAAACTGCAACCACAGAAGTCACAGCTGTACGAAGAAATCAGAGCTGCAACTACTGTCCAGGCTTAAATATAGAAGTCACCAGCTACTTAATAGCTGGATATCACCTGTTCACACACTGCCTCCCCAAGGATGCTCTCTATGTTGCCTGTGCAGTTCCAAGGGCAGGACCCATATCACAGGCCCCCATATTTCAAGCAGTGAAATGGCCACATCTCATTGTAAGGTTTAGAAAAGGAAGGGGGCTCAGCTGCAGGAACACTGCTGAGTTGTGCAGCTCTCACCTGGAGTAGGGCCTGCTGGGGTAGCTGCTTTCATAGCGCTCAGCCCAGGCAGCCAGCCTGCCAGCATCCCTGCGGGGTAGGTGGCCACGGGGGTGACCTCCATCCCAGGAGCCAGGCCGAGGCCGGGGCACTGCTCGGAGACCCCCCCTCCTGGGCTGCAGTGAGGGGCCATGGTGCGCCTCTCCCCATGCCCCCCGGGCTGCCTGCCTCTCCCAGGGCTGGGGCGGCCGGGCAGGGGCCTGGGGGTCCATCACGATCTTGCTGGCAGGATCCTCTCCAGTTTTGGGGTGGAAGCAGAGGTTTGGTCCAAAATGTCTTTAGTGGCCTGCAAGCAATGAAGTCACAGTGCAGGTGATAAACAGCTTTTCACCACCCTCTTAGGCCCCCCATGAAGCTCACCACCTACTCTGCTTCTGGGAGCCTGCTGGAAAGCCAGCATCCTTCCCAAAATTCCCAGAGGCAAGGAAAAGCCATGTCCACATCTGCCTAAACTTGAAGCACCCCTTGAAACACCAGGATGAAACGGTCCATTCTGAAAGCAAGAGGCATCAAGCTGTTCCCTTGTGCATCCCCAGCCAGCCCTTGCAAAGCACCACCACTCACAGCCTCCTCAAGGAGGTGAGAAATCAACATTACCTCTGTGACTAGGCAGTGAAACCCTGTGTTATGTGTGGTAGGGAAAGGGATATTGGAAAGACAAAAGCAGGACAGGGAGAACTATTCTCACATAAATAAGTAGGGCAGAGGCTGGGAGAAACGGAGCTTTGTTCACATGCACTATGAGGTGAGGTTTCCTCCTGCCTTTCAGCTCCAGCAAGAATATAACAGTTCAAGAGGACACTAGATTCACTTATAATGGTCCCATACAAAAGAGGAAACCCTAATGACAACACAGGGCAATACTTGGGTGAAGCCCCAGCTGCCAGGGAAGGATGCCACACCTCACGCTCCCCATGTGTCCTCTTGCAGCATTGGCACACAAACCTCCCCAACACAGGCAGATGCCATCGGAACCACTTTGTCACCCCATCACATTCAAAGTTTAAGGTACTTCGGGATAATTTCAGGGCTGGGGAAGACACTCAGGTCTGAACAGAGGCAGCTGAGTTTTTACCCCTTTCAGCTGAAAGCAGGATTAAATCCTTGCTCTGAACACCCCCATGCACAAGCATCCTGGCACCCATCATTTTGGCCCACAGAGGCACCCCCCTAATTTTCAGCTAGGGGTTCCCACCGCTGTCCACCCCCCACAGCAGCCAAACACACCTGATCGCATGCCGTTGGGGCCCTCCTTCCTCTCCCCATGTGCTGCTACCAAAGTCCACTGCCACATGGGCCACGGGCAAAGGGCAGCCTCCACTCCTCCAGCACACACCAACCCACTGGCCCAGCTCCTGGGGCATTTGCACTGCTGTTTGCATCCCTAAGGGTCATCCTCCCCATCACTTGTGTCTCTCACCACCCAGGAGATGGAGCGCACAGCTCCCCCCCAGCTCAAAAATACCAACATATTTCTCCTGTGTTTTTTAATGCCGTAAGGATCCTCCTCTATATATCCTCATGCTTCCTAAATTAGAATAAAGGCTGCTGGCTGAGTTGTTGGTTTAATCCAGACTCAGCCACAGCTCAAGTAAAGAACACCTGTCCCCCTGGCCATTGCCTGAGGTAGAATTCAGGCAGGATGGAGCTAGAGCCCACCCCAGCAATGCCTCATCCAAGCCTTTATAGCACAATAATAATGGATTCTATAAGCAACCAGGGATTCCCGCCTGGATACTCTCTCCCAACCTCCCCCAGGCACCTTAAAAACCAAAAAAGAGGAGTAAATTACATCAAATGGCATCAGAAAGCCACAGTAAAGTCTACATATAAGAGCCAACATCTTCCACCTAGCAGCCTAGCAATATACCTTCTTCTCCCCCTTCTCCTGGGAAAACATGCATGGTTTCCTAACCCCCGAAGCCTCCATTTGCTGCCTCCATTGAAGCCAGATTTTGGCCCTAGGGCAGCACAGAGGAACATGGGATGATCAGCAGAAAGAATGAGCTTTGTTTCTTCCCTCCTTTTTTCACACCCTGGCAGTCCCAGCTCTCCCTGGCCTTGCATGAGTGCCTTCAAATTACCTCCACCATGACACCACAACACTGACTGATTTGGAATCCACAGGCAGGACTGTATTGTTTGCATTACAGTGGAACTATCTTTCCCTTCTTTAATGATGTACATTAACAATCCCTACTTTAATGATGTTAGAAGACTACATATAGTATAGCTTCAGACCTTGAAGTTTCCACCCTACTGGAAGAATAAGAAATTTTCCCCAGTGATCCTAAGAAATAAGCACTTGGTCTCTGCAGAATTCAAGGTTTCAGGTAAAGAAATACTCTTAGCACTCAGCTGTACCGAGAGCCAACTGGGAGGAACACAAACCAAGGAAGTGCTGTCTTGGTGCTGCCACACTGCTTCGGCAGAATGGAATTAAGCATCTCCTACTTGTTTCACAGCTGCCCTTCAAAACTTTAGGAGGCTTTGAACGAAGAGGTCTGTTATGGATGGGTTAGATCTTCTGCAAAAGGTAGAAGGATGCCTAGAGACCATGAGCACACACTTTTTTCAATAGACATCTACATATCATGCTTCCACTTGACTGCTGGCTAATAATTTTAGGATTTTAGCCAAAAGGTGACTGCTGGGTATTCCCAACCTGTTTTCTAGCAACCACCCAACTTTATACTGGGAACCTGAAAGGGTTCAACCAGCATCACATGAAGAGGCTGAGAGCAGTCCCAGCTTCTTGGGCTTCTGTTGCCAGCCAGACCTAGGGGACTGTAGCAATAGGACAAGGGGTAATGGGTTCAAACTTAAACAGGGAAAGTTTAGATTGGATATAAGGAAGAAATTCTTTACTGTGAGGGTGGTGAGGCACTGGAATGGGTTGCCCAGGGAAGCTGTGAATGCTGCATCCCTGGCAGTGTTCAAGGCCTGGTTGGATGGAGCCTTGGGCAACATGGTTTAATGTGAAGTGTCCCTGCCCATGGCAGAGGGGTTAGAAACAGATGATCTTAAGGTCCTTTCCAGCCCTGACTATTCTATGATTTGGGTTACAAGGAAGACTCAGGAGCTTGACTTGCATGTGTTTGCGATAAGCAGAAACTCTGTACCAGTCCATGCTAGCAAAGGGTGTACAAGAAACACTACCTCAACATCAAGTTTCAAGTAAAAGGGGCTTAAAATGGACAGCTGGGGAACACCAATTTAAAGCAAAAAGCAGAGACGTGAATGTGTTGGGAGAGAGCCGGGGAAAGCACTGGGAAATGAGAAGTGAAGGAATCAAAACCAGAGGTAAAAGGACCAGATGGGCTAAGAAGAGCAAAAGAAAAGGGTAACCCTTTAACTACATCACTTCTAGCCAAGAAATTCCTATTTTCAAAGGATTCATAGATTATTTGGGAGTTCAGGCTCTGTGCCATAGGACTGCCATCAAGCTTACAGGACTCCAGTGAAGCAGGCAGCACAAGCAACAGATAACATTTGGCAGAGCTGAAAGGACACCTCTATCGCTTTAAAAACTCATACCTTTTTGCTTTAAAAGGTTTCACTGCTGTTGTGACAGTAACAAGATTAGGTGGAAAATGTGTTTCTTTGTGCCCTCCAGGTGTTTGTGCAGCACCTTGGGGCTCCACTCACAGCCAGCCCCACACTGAACCTAACCAGCGAGAGCAATTAGCCAAGGCTCACCAGAAACCTCTGTTAAGCTAAAGGAGAAATCCAGGTGCCTTCAGGTGATTTATGTCCTTTCTAATTGGTTCTGAGATGAGATGATTTTTTTTCAAACAGCATCGGTAGGAAGCTTTGTTTATCCCTGAGTTGTATCCCCCTGGAATTGGGAGCTGCATACACACACAGTTTTGGGGAGATGTCTAAAGCATCATGTCACAGCACACAGGAGTTTGAAAGGGCTGCGTACAGTCAAGAGAAAACTGAAAAC
This sequence comes from Agapornis roseicollis, assembly GCA_002631895.1. Taxonomy (NCBI): domain Eukaryota; kingdom Metazoa; phylum Chordata; class Aves; order Psittaciformes; family Psittacidae; genus Agapornis; species Agapornis roseicollis. The sequence goes on from NDXB01000702.1 coordinate 15,225, forward strand.
AGCTCATCTCTCATCACACCATGAGGCAGAAATGCAAGTAGTAAATAAGCTACATAAAACATGAAAATTCATCTTAAATGTTCTATACAGTGAAAACACCACCAGTTGGGGATATTTGACAGCCCATTGCATGTCACACACAGACCAAGAAACTCAGGTTCCCAGACAGGCTGAGCACCTGTACCAGCATGGGGGAAGCCCTCATCCTCAATCAGTCTCAATGGCAGCTAATTAACTGATTGGCTTGATCATACCTCCCAGGCTTATAGATAAGGAATAATAAAGCCCCTGCTCCAACTCTGTGTGGCATTTGGAGGCCTTTCCAGGCCAGGGACATCCCAATGGGAGGAAGGTGGTTGCTCTTAAAGCAGCTGAAATCATTCCTGCTCCCACCTGCAGCCGCTGCATTAGCACCATCATGTGGACTCGATGGGCCAGCATGGCACCACTTCACATGCTCCTGTAGCTAGCTTGCATGCTTAAGTTTTCACCAATGATTCTACACCTTTCTTCCCCACATTGGGCTGTTTCCAGCTTCAAGGGGCTGAGCCACCCCTGCCACCCCTCCCACCACCACCCCACACACAGTCATTTAGCAACTTCCAGGCATGCCTATTAATTTTTTGAGACGTAAGCAAGAATATTAATTGCATTCCAGAGGCATTCAGCATACAGCAAATTAAGAAAAATCATTTTACACCCCACATCGTATCAAATGGAGAAACAGAGCTGCAAAAAGCTATTATTTGTGAAAATCAAAGCGTATCTGTACAGAGAGCTGTACACTTTGTACATATTCCCAGTGTGGCTGCAACAAAAGATAGCTCCAGACTTCTGCATGAGCTCCTATTACAAAGCAAGCTCCAAAAAACTTAAGTCTTTTCCTTGCTTCATTCCCACTACAGCCAAACCTCTTAACTCGAGGCTGCAAATGCTTAGTCCTAGCTACTTACATCCCCCACCCTTAAAGGAAAGACTGTGCTGCTTCTACATCTCTGTCACAGCATCTCACCTGGCTCAATACACCATTAGGAGGAACCAGGATGCGCAAGGCCCAACAGATATGCAAGAACTAAACCCAGCCACATTGAGGAGGTCAGAGAGCTTTGAGTATTCAGGTCCTCTCTTTTTTTCTGTGCAACACCCCTTACATTTCCCCAGCCATAAAACTGATGTTTATCTCGCTGCTAACTGCCTTACAGAGATCATTACACATTGCAAATCCAACCATTTACAGATAAAACAAGCACAAGCAGCCTGTAAACCATCACACCACCCGCTGCCTTGCCACATTGCAATGCATTGCAACATTTAAGCTGAAAATTAGCATATAAAACCAAGAGACCTGGAAGTATTTGCCAGGCAAATGTTGACAGCCAAGCAGAAGTAATTCTTCCACCCACCCCCTGCACCACCCCTGCTCAAAGAGGGAAAACTAATTTTTAGATGAGAAATTCTGAAGCTATTTTTGTGACAAAAAATACCCACAAACAAACAAAATCCCAGAGGAGGTTATTCTTCCTTGTCTAAAATCTCCCTGCTACAGGATGTCCCTCTGGATCTCTGTCTGTTGGAAGATATGGAGGTGGGAAAGAGAAGGGAAAGAGGGGGATGCAGATGTCAAAACAAGACTCAAAAGAAACACCAGTGGCTACACTGCTGCACCTCACAGTGTGTGTGCCATGAATGAGGAGTGGAGAGATGCTGCACCCTTGTTTGGATTGGAACATGAAGCCAGGACTACTGGCTTCTGCTGCTGCCCTCAGAGATATCCATCTCACCCCACATACATTCAGGCTCCTTTCACTGATGCAGGGATCAAGCTGGACACAGATTAAGGTCTCTAGCAAGTGTCAGAGCGAGGAAAGCTGATAGCTTGGAAATCTTTAGCCCGGAGATATTCCAGAGTGTCCTTTTGAAAAGATTGCCATCTTGTGTCCTTTCAGACACTTGAACATTGGTTGTCTTTGCATTTGTGACCACAGGTCTCGTTCAGGAGCTTTATTACACACAATCAGGGACAATAAAGACCCCTGACAGTTACAGATGGCTTTGCTGTGTCCTTGTTCTTAGTGCTACCTTATAAAGTTGGACAGTAATGTTTCCTTCATTTTTTTCATCTCAATTTATGACCCGTCTACCATGAAAAGCCACTTATGTCCTCCGCAGTTACATATACCGTATCCTTCAAGGCCAGTAAATCACAGACTCAAGCCATGTCAAATTTTGTGAAATAAAACTAAACTGCAGTTATCCTCTAAGGCAAGAGGCTGCAAAATTGAGAAAGAACAAGCTCTGTTTAAAGCCAGAGACCTGGCTGGCAGCTTCCCATGGTGTGTGGGGACAAGAATCACAAAAAGCCCTGTAAGTGAAAGAGGAAAACCTGGTATCAGGGAGCCCTGGGGACCCTCTGTCCCCCCCAGCAGTGTTTCTTCATAGAGGCTTGGTCTCTTGTCTGGATTTGTGCTTGGAAACAAAACTGGGGAGCTAATGGGATTCGTAGCTTCTTGTTTTAAGGGGGTATTGTGCAGATAAAAGTTGGAAAAGTACTAATAGCAGTGGTTTGCTTGGCTGGTTCCCTCAAAGAACTGAGGAAACTGAAGGCAAAGAGCATAAAGCCACATTGAGCTGCAAAGCCACCCTTTACATTTTTCAGGAGCACAGTGACTTGTCTTTTCCCTTGTACAGCAGAGCTGAACTTTCATGACAACTGAATCAACTTGGAGAAGACCCAGCTTCATGCAGCAGCATGCTACAATAAGAACAGGGAAGACCCATACCACTGCTCTTCTTCCTAACTCCCCTCCATGCATCCCTCACAGCTAATCTGCAGGGGAGACAAAGTGCTCCATACATTGCAGATTCACCATCACACCATGGCACCGCATTCAGCCTGGCACAGACACCAGGGCAACATTTCCACCACGTACAATCTTCTCAACAAAACCCTAACAATAAGCATTGCTATTTTTGAAAGCCCTATTTAAATGTTTGTCCCATGATCTGAGCTCTGGAGTCTTCTTTGCTTCACAAGGTGACCTTACACCATATCACATGAGCCCAGAACATAAGGTCCAAGCTCTTCATGTGAAAGAACACCTCCCTAGAAGCAAGAAAGATCTAACCTCCAAAAAAAACAAAAGGAAGAAAATTAGTAGCAGCCATGACACAGACAAGTAAAGCACAAAACATCTTGTGCTATATCCTTAGCTGATAAAAACGCAACACGAATAACATACAGCTTCAGGCTGGGATACACTTACCCATCTCTGAATGCTTAATGGGAACATATGCATCAGTTAATCAGCAGCACAAAACAAAGCACTTTGTACCTTCTCTCCACATGTTGTGCAATTAAAAGGATTCTCATCCAGGCACAGACAGAAAAGCCAAGGGATTTTGGCTGTGAAACATCCATTATTTAAAAGTGTATCTGTTATTCAAAGTTTTGCTTAAAATCCTACTGTCAGCTTGAAAGGAAAAAGAAGATTAGTTTGAAAGCTGTGCTCCGTTGATATTCTGCTCCAATTTTTGCTGATTGTAAGTACTAATACTCCAGACATTTTGAGGAGCTGAAGAAACCCTTCACGGCTCTGGAGAATGGCAACACCCTGTGGGTAGCCACAATTTTTTCCCTCTCACTCAAGTTTAGCTAGCAGGGATACAGTACACCCTGGCCAACAGCACACTCCTTTCCCAAATTGCTCAGCCACCCCAGCATGATGCTGATGAGCATCTGTTCAGGAAAAAGCAATATCAGATTACTCAACTAGCAGTAGCAGGTACCCACCACTGCACCTGACCAGCTTACTGACACAAACCCACAAGCTTGGCTCAGCTGAATAAAGCCTGGGTGGGATGCTCAGCCTTCTCACAGCACCTGGCAGCTTCAGTACAGGGTGCCAGGACTAGGCTGCAGGAAGTCACACAGTAAATTAATCTCAACAGTGGCTCCCACCACCCAGATACAGGTGCAGAGGGCAGCAGACCTCACAGAACCATTGCAAAGGAAAGTCCAGCATTGCCACAGCTCCTGCTGCAAAGGGAAGATACCGACACAACTAAACTATGCTGCTTCAAGAGAGATACCACACAGGAGCCACCTGGATGGAGGAAGACCTTCAACAAAACAACCATCAATCAATAGCTAACACTAGGATATAAAAACCTGTAGCAAAAGAGACTATCTTCTCTAGCAGCTGGAGGTCCTGAAGTGGACACTGTTGTAAGCCCCAGATCCAGGCACCTCTGTAGGGATGAGGTGGGTCTAAAGGCCAGCTGCCAAGTCAGGCTGCAGGTCTGAACCAGATGCCCAGAAAGCGCTTTCATCAAACACACTTAGCTAAGACTAGGAGAGCAGAGCCTTAAAATAAGAATGGCTGCACTGAACTAGGTATTAGTGTTTCTGTAACATAGCTCAAAAAAAGACACTAACCCCCAGGCTGAGCTTATATAGGGCCCCAGTCCCATGGTTGGTGAGGCTAATCAGGGCAGGTAAAGCTTATTAAGGCACTCAGAGGCCCAGCAGGGGCTTATATGGAGATAGGGTAGGGAAAGGAGGGCTGGTTGGTGAAAAAGGTGCTGGATTGAAGTGAATTTTGAAGTGCTATATTAGATTAAGAGGTAAAAACTAAGCCTAGAAAAGCAAGTCAGCACTATGGGACACTAAAGATGCTTTTATTGCTTTATCGGAAGTAAACATTTGTGAGAAAAGGGCCCTTTGAAAGGTTTCTCTGTCCTTTAAGATATAAGGCTGTAATATATAGGAATCTCTAGAGGCCTGAAGATTTTTCTACTTGGGAAAAGAAGAGTAAGAGAAGACGTAACAGATGTAAGCAGTACTTAGGGGTGACAGGCTTGTAATTGTAATAATACATTAAAAAGTATTGTTAAGCAGACTTTAAAATCTGTTTGCTTAATCTTTCTGTGTACACAATGTATAACTGTGGGAAAGTGTAAAATGTGGAATTTCCTGTGATGTGACCTGGAGGCACCAAAGCTATTATTTCAATAAAGCAAACTGATGGAAGGTGAATGATTGAAGACTAATAAATGTAGCAATATGGCTGTAATGTATTGAACTACTGGGAGCTCAGTGGGTGCAATATGGTAAGGGTCCTTTTCTTTCACCATCACACTAATTACTCTGCTATAATAAGGCTACTGATTTTAGGTGGTGTCAATAACTTAAGAGGCAGCTTGAACATATAAAATGAAACTGTTGTTCAGTGATCTATCCTGACTGCTATCTTTAAGCTGCACGTTTACCTAAAGTACAATGATGCTTCAATAGTGGACACTTATACACTTCTTCCAGAATTAAAATGAACTGGATGTTATCTACAGAACAGCTGTGAGCTATGGCTCACAGCTTATTTGGACAAATTCTTTGCTGCAGTAGCCCATTTTCTGCTGTTAGCAGTGAAATAAGCTTTAAAAAGCTTTCTTTTATTCTGTAATAAGAAGCTGTGTGTAATGTGATGAATTTGCAAAGCTTTTCAAAGGGTGGATGAGAGTTAAATAACTTCCTCCAGGGTCTAAGGCACTGCAGAGCAGGACTGGAGTTGATGCAGCAGTAAAGGCATGCTAAGAAAGCCAGGAGGGTTACTGAGGCAGAGGAAGCCTCTGTAATTGGAGGCAATGCTGAAGCAGCTTGTGTAGCCAGAGTCTATGCAATGCTGGAACAGTAGGGCACAGCTCAGACAAATTTAAGTACTGTCAAATGGAATGGCTTGACTGTTGTGTCTCCACAGTCTGTTGTAGTTCATATCTCTTGTTAAGCTTCAATGATCACAGCCAGAGTTTCAGGTTTCTTTGGTTTGCAGTGATGTTTATGAAGCTAACAGTACCTGCAACTGCTCCTCCTGAGACCAAACTGGACTGATGCAGGGTCAAGAGCACAGTCTTCCTCTTTGGCAGAAATGCCCAGGAATGTGGTGGAGGTAAGGCATGAGAGCAGTCACATTTCCTTGCTGGTCGCTGCTGGAGGGAGGATGGGACAGTGACTTAATTTTCTGTTCAAAACACACATGTAAACCTTTACCCTTCTTCCCATGTCTCATTTTTGTCCTCATTTCACATCAGACCTCTGTCAAGCTGCTAACTGGATGTTTGGTGGGGCAGTGCTCTGATATTCCACAGCAGTGGCTCCCAAATGGGGACCAGTGGGACCTGACTAGCCTTTAGCAAAATCCATCCCCACAATCCTGCCCTCCCAAGCCAACCTGCAAGGAGATGAAGGAAAAACGGACCTACGGGAGGTCTTGTACCTTGTTCCGAGGCAGTATTTGCATGCAGAGAGGGGCCCAAAAGCTGTGGGTGCTGAGCTTTCAGGCATGAAAAGCTCAGGTCTGGGCTGTTGTACTTGAGTGTCAGAGAACACACAACACTAACAGAAATCAAAATTACTGAACAAGCCAAGGACCTGTCCCCCACACACCCCCACTGTGTGCACAGGGGATTTAACCACAGGCTTTGTCCCTGGAAGTGTTCGGCAGCATCTAAACCCTAAAGTAGCCTCCCCTTGGCTGCATCTTTGCAAGCAGAGCCCGGCAGGTTCAAACAGGTCAGCAGCATCACCTGTGCTCACATGGTTTTGTTGTAAGTCAGGGCTTTTATTTCAGTGCACTTTTGCAGATGTCCCTATTGATTGCTTGGTGGCCGTGTCAACTGCTCTGCTAACTGTGAACATCTTCACCTTCTCTTAGTCTGCTCAAGCTGTAGTTCATGCCATAGCTTGTGTTGTTTTCCAGTGCCAGCTCATCTGGGGTCAATTCCAGATGCCATTATCACCTGAGCCCAAAGGAAAGCCCACCACCCAGTGCAAAGTCTGCTCTGCTCAGAGAAGCACAGAACATCTCAGGCTGGAGGTATCTGGAGGTGGGGAGATATTTTATTTATAGCAAAAGGGAAGTTGGAGCCAGTGATCAATTTTTTTCTCTGCATGCATTTAAAGTGTGTATAGCATAGATTTCTGAAAGGGACAATACATCTCCAGCCACAAGAATACAGCCCTGCTATCAGGGATGTGCTGGGTACCTCCAGCTGTGCAAGGGGTGTCCCCCTAGAAAGAAGGCCTGTCCCAGCTCAGCTGAACCCAAAGCACTGGCTCTACCCCACCACAAAGCTTTGATGAAGCAAAGTGAAATGATCTGCTAAGCACAAATCTGCATTTGCTGGCTGTCTTTACAAACAGAAATACATTAACTCCAAGCCATAGAGAAAATGTCACTCCTGTACTGTTGAGACAGACTGTGTAATTGCCTCTGCTGTGAAGGAGGAGTGCATGAATCAAGGTATAGACATGACTTCTGCAAGCTGTCCCCACCTCTGCTGTTGTCTCTCTATCAACATCAGGAAGTTGCTTAATATCTATGGCTTTGTTTAGTAAAGTTTCTGTATTTCAGAAGAGTGGAGAACTGCATTTCTCAGTACTGTAGCAGCTGCTACTGCAAATCCAATGTGTTATAGACACCCCCCACTAAGGCTCCTTAGCCAAGGCAGAGCAGTATGACCCTGTTCCTCCAAGCTAGAGCTGCTGCCCTAGAGCTCCGTCAGGAGAGACATACATGGACAGCAAGCTGATCTTTGGAGAGGCAGCTGTGCAACATCACCTGCTTGGGACACTTCTCAGCAAGGGCAATTAATTCACTGCATTTGGCCTGTGTTTTTTATAGTTTCTGTGCTGAACAGGTTTACCAGGAATGTAAAATTCTTCATAGAAAGTTCATGGTGAACAGTTTTAAAGCTTGTGTTGTATCTGTGGGGGTTTAGTTTGAGAGTTGCCTTTCCTGCATACCCTGCCAATCCGATGTTGAAATTCAACAAGTTGGGGCTGCTGATCATGTCCCTTGGTGGCTATATCCCACCTGGATGCTGTGCAATCCTTGCCTCCATGGGGTCTGCACACTTTCCCCAGTGTAGGGGGCACAAGCCTGAAATGATCTGCCCCTGCTTAAACAGATGTGCAGAAAAGCAAAGATGCCACAACTGGTTTGAGAGTTGAAATGCCCAGGTTTGGGGTTAGGCTTTGTGTGCAGCTTCCTGAGCTGCTGCTGCTGTTGCCACACACCCTGGCTGAAACCATGCCCTATGGCTGAGAACTAGTGAGGCTGTGCCACAGGTGGCTGGCATTGCCACCACATCCTTGTACAAAGCCTTCAAGGGTCTGCCACAGCATCCCTGTACAAAGACCTGCAACACAAGTAATCCCAAGGAGAGATGAGGCTGAAGCTCTGCTGAATCATGAGGTACTATTTCCTATTGTTTGGAAAAACTCCCCCTATGCATCCCACTTGGCTAGTGGTGCCAGGGGAAGGAGAAAGAAGCAATCAGAGGGTCACAAGGCAGTGTTTCTGGCAGAACTAAAGCTCTGAACAGCAACAAAAGCCTTTTGCAATTCTGGAAAACAAATGCTCTGTGTCCTTACCTTCTGATGAACAGCACGCTCTGCTGCTGTAGCTTTAGCGCCAGTCACATCAATTACTCTGCATCCCTGCCAAAGGAAAAAAGCCCTCACTGGATGGTGTCAGGAGAGAAACCGTGCAGTCCTGCTGTTCTCTCTGAATTAAACATTTCATTTTCAGGAAGAACCGTGAACAGCTCAAGCTGTGTCTAGTAACAGCCTACTCTCATGCAGTTAATGTAATTGCTATTTACTCCACCTTTTGAATGTGACTACTCAAGCATAGCCAATGCCTTCTCCATCGAGTAGAGCTCAGCACCCCTCACTCGCATCCACAGCCACGATGCAAAGGCTTGGAGAGGACAACCTCCATGACACGGGTCTGGATCTCCACACACGAGGCACCATGAGGCCGCTCACAAATTCCTGCGTTTTCCTTTTCCTCTCGCTTGCACGTGGGCTGGGGAGGTTTTCGGCAGCAAAGCACTGTGTGGGCAGGAGATGGCAGCATCAGCCCAGCAGACAGCAGCAGGCTGCTTAGCCAGTCAGGGGTTTCTTTCATCGGAACACTGACACTAGTGCGTTTTTGCAGAGGAAAGGAGATATTTTCACGCCTTTTTCCACGGACTTCAGAATTGCAGTCAAGGCACAAGACACAACGCTTCTGGATTAGAAAACCAAAGGAGGTGGCTGAGCCTGAAGGGCTCAGTGCAAGAAGGACCATGTAAGCATCACCCAGGAGTTGAAAGATGCAGGGGCTTGAGGACCGGAGGGACTTTTGCAAAGAGCAAGGATATGGTTTCATGGGAGGAACGGTCCCTGTGTCTGTGCCACGATGGAAGGTGCCCGGCTGACATGTCTGCCAGGGAGAGGATGGCACCCCTACCCACATCACTAGGCTGTCTCATGTGCTTATGTGAATTATTGCAACACTGAGGAGCACCCCAGGCTTTGGGCAGGGCTGAGTGCTTGTCCTAAACCAATATGCTTTGGTTTTCTTAGCTTTCAGGCAAGCTTAATATTCTCTGTAGCTCTCCTCAGACTAGCATGAGTGCTCTTTGCAGGCTGAATTGAAAATGCAGAAAACTTTACACTGAGAGTTTTCAGAGATGATGTTAAAACATGGTAGTCTTGCTGGCTCTAAGAAGATGCCTTAAGTGAGCCCCTGCTTTACTTGCAGTGGCTTTAATTCTCCAGTTCTTAACCCAATGAGAATTTAATACTTTAGTTCATTTTAGCTTATACTATATGCAAAGATCAGTCACCTTCTCAACAGGCCTAAAGGGAAGAGCATTGTTTTCCTGATACAGCCCCTGGCAGCTGCAGTAATGGACACCCACTGGGACCTGCAAGAGGAGACAAACACAAACCCACCTCAATCCTGCTGCAGCAGCAGAGTTTGAGACACCTCCCTGAGTCTGCAGTGAAGTCTGAATAACCAAACCCTGGTCTCTCCAGTTGCCACACTGACTGTTGCACTGCCCCATCTCCAAAAAAGATGATGGTGCTCTCTAAGCCATGGGGTCTCAGTCCTGAGCAGATGAAACTGGGATTTAGCAATGGCTGTGTGGATCCTTCCCTGGGGTGCTGCCCTGTGGTACCTGATGGAAAGTACACAGCATGCATTGAGAAGCAGCTATCATGCTGGCAGACTTTTGTGTTATTTGGCATGTTTATTCATTCAGTCTATGTTGACCACTACAGGAGACTTCTGTGGATTTTATCTCCCTGGTGCAGGTCCATGAGGCCCTGTGGGTTTTAAGTTTGTCATCCCCTTCCCCCACTGCAAATTACTGGGGGGAAAAAAAGCCACAAAAAAACCCATCAAAAGCCCCACTTTTGCAGACCTCTGCTCTTTCAAGGACATGGCAAAAACATACTGAATACTCCACCTTTATGATGAGGATGTATACTGGCAGGCTGTACAAGCTGGCAGATGCTGGAACTGACATGTGGAGGGGTATGAGACCTGAACATCATGCTGCCTTGCACCCTGGTCTTAACTCTTTTTGTCTTCCATACCTTTGGTAACCTCTGTGTAACCTTTGGCTGTTTGTATGTCCTGTTCTTAGTCAAACAGGGATGGGACTTAGGGGATCTTCCAGCTCTGCTGCTGCTTCTCTGACTAGATATCTTGGACAAGTCAGTTGGGCAAGCTCAATGTCCCCACTCATAAAAGGGAGCCAAAGACCATCTTCTCTCTGTGAAGAGGCTGGAGATGTAAATAGGCTGGAGATGTATTGGTGAAGAGAGTTATTGTTACCTCTAATGTTAGCATTTTAAGGGGCTGATTTGATAGTAGGGCTTACACGGTCGTAAGGTGTAGCCCAGATACCACAAAAAGAGGCTGTCCCTCCTGTTGTAGAGATCTTCAGGGAAGATGGACAGGACAGAGCAAGCAGAGAGAGGGCTGGAGGTCCTGTCAAATTCCCACAGAAGGGCTTTCTTCAGTGCATGAAGCTGGTGGCTCCTGCACTGCCAGTAGTGCTTGCAGAGGGAGCAAGGACAGCAGGAGAGATCCAAAGAAAAGAGATTGTTAAAGCAGATGACTGGAGCTGGAAGAGGGGAACAACAGGTCCTGGGGATGAGAGGGGACCAGTCAGGGCAGCAACATAAGCTCCCCTGAGGAATGTGACTTGATTTGCTTTCCCATTATAAAGGCATTAAATTATTCCAGGGGATCTGTCAAATGCCATAAGCTGTTACAGTCATCATTGTACGTGTTCTAGCATCTCCTCTGAAGCCCCACTAGGTACAGCTGGGGCTGGTGGGGGAAGCAAATGAAGCCCTGCCCTGGGGCTGAGCTGCAGGCAGGCTGTGGGGAGCCAGTAGTGCTTAAGGGGAGAGAGGAATGGATGGAGGAAAGAAAGGGTGTCTCAGGACTTTCCAGGCCCCCCTGCACTCCATCCCACCTCAGGCTGCAGTCTTGTTCTGCAGAACAGCTCCCTAAGGCATGGCTGCCCATGTGGCTGTGCATCCCCATGGGTCTGGGCACTTACCGCTGGCTGATGCTTTCAATAGAACCATAGAATAGTTAGGGTTGGAACCTTAAAATCACCTAGTTCTAATCCCCCCTGCCAGGGACAGGGACAGCTCACACTAAACCCAATAGTGGGTAGATATTTCAATGCTATGTAAATATCCAAATATCTAGGTAGATCTCTGCAGCTGTGGTGAACCACACTGGTGGAGAATTCTGCAGAGGAGGATCTCTGCACTCCAAAGCCTTGATTTTTTTGCAGTGAGAGAGTGTGCCTTTGCAGGAGCACATGGTGGTTCTCAGCAGCTATAAATGGCTGCGTGCTACCATCACAGTGTGTCATCATGCTGGTTTTCCAGATGGAGAAACCAAACATGCATGAAGCATGCAGGGTCTATGGGTTGAGTCAAAGCTCTCTGAGCCAGGGGATAAGAATCCCTGATCTGCTGACTCTCCATCCCGTGGCTTAACCACAAGCTCATCATTTCCCCCTGGGGAACCTGCTCTGAAGCTGTGCTGCTCTTTGTGAGTGATATTCGGAGAAAAGTATTTTCAGAGAAAATAATGTGCTGCTTGGGCTGAAATATCTTGTAATAACTCTCTATCCAGAAGGCAGATGGGAATGTGTACGGGGGAGGAAGTATGAGACAACAAATTTGGGTTAGAGAGAAATCTGTGTGGCTATTTGTTATAGTTGGGATCCTAAGGGGAATATCACCATACATTCAGCAGCTACTGGTCCACGTGGCAATTACTCTGTGAAGGCACAAGACTGTGCTGTGCCACATATACAGGAGGATGTCCAGCCCATGCCATGTGTATCCCTTGGCACAGAGTAAACTTTGGCTAATTGTATCTGAGACAGCTTCCACTTGGCACCAGTGATCACACCACCTGCATGTCCTTGTCTTTACCTTCAAGTGAAGCAGCACATTTGCCTGTGTCCACCCTTTTGTTTGGCCTTGGTGTGAGGAACAAAAGATGGTTTCTTCTAATAAAATCTTGCAAGAGCTCTTAAAACCAAAGTGTCAGCAATGGGACTGATGGAAAGGATCTGTGCAGGTTGCCATGCTCTGATTGGAGGTCCAGTTGATGCTGCACAATGCAGAGTGCCTCACATCTGAACAGACATGAGATTTTCTACACTATCCTTGTTTTTCCTTCTAGGGTCAGCTCCAATAAATGGTAATTTAATAGCTTAGGAAGAGTGTGCCTCTCTTATTGGCATTATGACCACTAGCTCTGGTTTGTTATGGTGACATGAGGACAAGGAAGCAGGCTCAAGCTGAGCACTGGTACTGTTTTCAGATATGCTGGGAAAGGTTGTTACACAGATGTCATGCACAACCTGGACTGGAGTCCTGCAGAAGGATCACATACTGGCTCTTCTGTGGCACAGATGGTTTTTAAAGTAGGTCATAGAAGCTGTGGTCATAGGCGATGTGGTGGTGAGAGACTACACTCCTCCATGGAAAACACAGAGAAGAAAAACATCGTACCAGAAGTTCAGTATTTCTCAGGCAAAAATTTGCAGTGATGCACAGGGACCCCTAAATGGACTGTACCTGTGGAGATGATGGGGCATTGCATACCTGGGGAATGGAGGCTTGTGGGAGCATTAGCTGTGGTTTGGGAGTTCAGGCTCCTGAAATTAAGGCTGTCGTGGCATGAGCACTGTCTGTATACACCGCCCTTCCCAGGCATCAGCCCCTACCTGTGGGATGAAGTGGACAACTTGAAAAGCCTTTTGCTGAAATTTGCCGAGGGGAATCTGTCACTTCATGTCATCCATCAAGCAAGCACACATTCAGTGGTAATCTCTTATCTCTACTGTATGGAGCTCTTTGAAAAGCAGCAGCACACAGCCATGAAGTGTTATTGTTGTAGTATTCCTGGCCAGAAAAACAATTGCTGCTTTCCAACAGCTTCAAGCTTCCCATAAGCAACAGAAGGTCTCACATTTAGTGTACTTGCCATAAAAGCAGATGCAATCAAATTAAATGTATGTGAATGATTGTGCCTCTTCCCAGGATGACCATTGAGGGAATGGACCAGTGTTTCTTGGCTAACAGTATAGGAAACAAGATGGTTGGCACTGCATTTTTCCTCCTTGAAGCAGTTCAGATGCAATTCAGATGAATATGAATCCCTTGTGGAACCCTCCTGGCTTCAGCTGAACTATGACACAGATGGGTCTGGCTCATTGCATGCAGCAAGAGCCTCTTAATTACAGCAGCATCTCAGTTTATTTGTTTTGGATCATCTTCATTAGCCATCACTTAAGCTTGTAATTAACAGCAGAATAGGGACTAAAAATGGTACCATCTCATACTGCTTGCCTTCTTCCTGTGCTGCAGCTGCTGAGCATTGCTCCTGTATGCTCAACACCTTCAGGGGTCTCTGCCCTCCTGTACGGATGGCCCTTCTGTCATCTGCACTCCAAATGCATGTTTTAGTCCCAGAAAAGCAGAAATGAAATGGCAGTATTTTTATCCTGGGATACTTTTAATGGAGGTAGAACATCTGATGTTCCAAATGCCATGCAGGCACAGCATGAATGGCAGGTATGACTCCTGGAAGGATGTTGCTGTCAGTTGCTTAAAATAAATATGCAAGTACCTGCACCAAATGGAAGAGAGCACCAAAATCCTTGCAGAGACTCTTGCAGGCAAAACAGGCAGAGGGATTTAGACCTGAGGCTCACGTGGTAACCAGAAAAGCTTAGACCATCCCTCAGAAGAGATTGCTGCTCAGAAATATAAAACTACAGTATTGCTTTGATTGTGGATTTTACTGCGGTCTTGTGGTTATAACCTTGTGTTCAGTGGATCATAGAATGATTAGGGTTGGAAAGGACCTCAGTGGAGGCATTTCTGTTTGGGTGTTTCTTCTGAAGTGCCTGAGATTTTTTTATGGTTTTCAGTCTTTGTATTGCTCCAATGTCCTGAATTGCCTCTTTGCAACCCGGAGTCCTGGTTGCCCTCTGAAGGGCTGACATGACCGGCACCATACAGCCATTTTCCATCACAAGGCAACTCTTGCTCTGAGACTCATTTTCTTTCATACAACTCTAGGATTCCTACATCTTATTTTAAATGCAGCTCAAACAAGGACAAGCATGGGCATGTAGCTTTAACAAGCTCTGCATTTTACAGGGACAGAGTCTACAATAGTTATGCTGGTATCTTACTCTTGTCACCATGACACCTAGTTCTGAGCCAAGACCCACCATGGCCATCAACCCTATGGAGCAACCCTTTGCTCCTAGGAGGTTCACAGGTCACAAGCAGGGATGCATCTCTACCCCAGCATCTTTGCAGGTGCCCTCCCTTGTGGGAGTCAGGGATGGACTTGGCTTTGAGAGCTGGCAGTTACAGGCATTGCTTCCACATGGTCCATGATGAAATTGCCCAGACTAGCATCCAGTCCCTATGAAACCATGAGCACCTACTGTTTGTGGTGCAAGGTAATGTGCACCAACTTGCTGGGTCTATTCACAGGACAAGGTAGAAAGCTGAGCATTGTGTGTATGTGAGCTGTTATGAAACAGCTGCCTTGTGCTCCAGAGCAATGTTTGTTTTTTTCCTATATTTATTCAAACATCTAAACGAACAAAGGCTTAGAGAATTGGGAGGGGTGAGGAGGAGGAGAGCTTATACATTTTGCTCCTCCCTTCTTCTGAAATGTCAGCGTCCTGCAGCTCTCTTGATCGGTTCTGCTTTAGTGGACGCTGCTACCGCTGCCACGCTCAGATCCAATGATAAACATCGAAGGGCTATGTGGGGGGGGACCCCACGGCAGTATTTTTAATGAAGTGCATCTCCAGGCTACACCAAATGAGGCTATTTGTGTCCTGGTACAGCCTTTGTTTGCAAACAACAGCCTCTCTAGGTAACCACACAACTGAGCACAAGTGGCTATTTATTTGCATGTCTGCTCGCTATAGCAAATGAAGGGAACCCATCTGTTTGGGCAATGCAGAAAAGGAATACAGAAGAGAAGTTGGATAAATTAATAATGCAGACAGCTCAGAAAAAGAAGACCATGTTCCTGGAGATGTAGCTAAATCCAGTGATTATTCTTTTCCCAAAGTTCAAGCCAAGTCATCTAACCTGGAGCCTGACAAGGAAAGTAAGGACAAATAAATCATTCTTTACTTGTTGGCCTCATTTCTTGCCCAAAGATAAAACCCAAATCTTTTGGACTGAAGACAGTCTAGTAAATACACTCTTTCACTGGCCCCATGTCCACCCCATAGCCTCCTCAGCACCGATTCATCACAGTCTCTGTTGTCATCATCTCCCAGATGTCCAGGGACCAGTTTTATCACAAGAAAAGGACTGGTTCAAAAGCTATATTTTTAAATGCGAGTTCTGTGCCCCACGAAGATGATCCAATTCATGAAGAGAAAGCAGGGAGGTTTATCACAGTCTTGCCTTCACTTGTTAGTCAGTCAGCGAGTTTTACAGACCAGCTCTGGAGGTTGCTGGAAGCTGGTTGTGCTGTTTTAGAGTAGGGGCAGCAGAGACAAGCAGCCACTGTTCAAAAGAGAAATTCAAAATAAAGTGTGAGTCATTTGGGCTTTAAAGCCAGCTGACTGCTTTGGACATGCTGAAGGGTTTTTTGTGTCCCTATATTCCTGACCTGCAAGGTGAGGGGACATGTTGCCAGAGCAGAGAATTTCAGCACCTACAGCTAACTGAGAGGAAGCTCTACCTTCTTTAACAAGGGCCCTGTAGCAACTTGTGAGTGAGTGCCTTCCATCAGACTTCAGATACCACAGCAAGGCCATATCCAGCCATTCCTCAGGCTTTCATATCCCAGAGCCCAAAGAAAAGGTATCCAAAATCAGAACTTCATATTCCAACACCAACTTTATTTCATTTCCCTCCTTCCCTAATCCCATGAGAGTGAGGGTTAGAAAACAGTGCTGTGCATTTCTTCATATTTGCTTTTCATAAAGGGGATGGGGTGAAGACAGATTTCACCATTAGAGCGTCCCATTGGCAGGATAAGATGCTGTTATCTCAGGCTGCTCCCTTAGTTTACTTTGTGTAGTTTTGCTCAGGGTGAGAAAATTTTTCTCAGCATTTAGAGAGAAGCTGGCCAGTTTGGTGCACTCATGACACATTTTGCAAAGGCACCTGATGTGCCGCAAAGGGGCTGACTTAAATGGGGGGGGGGGGGGAAATACGTTTCCAAAAAAAAGGGTCGGGGGGGGAAGA